>JBBPLU010000185.1:0-38157 GCA_038089935.1 Boletellus emodensis | reverse complement strand
GGATGGGTAATCGTTTTGTTTGCCTAGCAGAGGGCACATCCAGCAACAAAACGGCGAACATAGGTGCTCAATCTGGGCCACCAATAATCTCACTAAAGGAGGTTCTGTAAACGGAAAATCCCAGCGTGTGCACCGGTGGGGGAGTTGTGTACAGAGTAAACTAAATCATGGCATGCACCTTCTGGTATGTAGAGTCGCTCTTTAAAGTAGAGGAGATTGTCGTCATATCACCAGTCCGATTGGAGAGTTCTAGGAAATAGAGGGGATCCCTCCTGGAGGGCTTTCAATGCAGAGAGTACGAGGGGATCAGATGGGGATGATTGGATGATCTTATCCTAGAGAGCAGTATCAATGATTCAAATAAAGTGATCTTCAGGAATGAGAATGACATCCTGATTGTTATGAGAAATATCTACTTCTGCTCGTCTAGAGAGGGCATCTGCCAGTCCCATCTGGGTTCTGGATGTGTGCTGAAACTTAAGATCAAAATCTTGGAGGAATAGTATCCACCGGGCTTGTCTGCATGACAATTTGTGAGGTTGCTTGAAATATGCTAAGTTTTTGTGGTCAGTGAGTATGGTGACAGGGTGTTCTGTTCCTGTAAGATATTGTCGCCAATCCTCAAGAGCACGAATAACTACAAGTAGCTCCCGGTCGTAGATGTCGTAGTTCTGTTCTTCCGGAGAAAACGTTTTTGAAAAGTATGTGCAGGGATAAAGATCACCATTGTTATCTTTTTGCATCAACACTCCTCCACACGCCATGAGAGAAGCGTCCATCATCACCCAGAAGGGTTTCTCTGTCTTCGGAAGTTGGAGTACTGGTTTGATCAGGAACGCTTGTTGTAAAGTTTCAAAAGCTTTCTGGCATTCTGATGTCCAGTTCCAGGTCGTCATTTTCTTGGTTAGATCATGAAGGGGGCGGCTGATCCCAGAAAAGTTCAGTATGAACTTCCTATAGAAGTTGTAGAACCCGATGAACGATCGGACTGCTTTGACCATGGTTGGTGGGGTCCATTTGTAGATGGCTTCCAGCTTGACCAGATCTAGAGTTATCTGTCCAGGTCTTACAATTAACCCAAGATATTCTACCTCAGTTACATTGAATGAGCACTTGGAAAGCTTAAGGTAGAGTTTATGTTCTCTCATCTGTTGTAGGACACGGATGGTTCTTTGATGGTGTTCCTCCGGATCGTCATCTGTATGTATGATAAGGTCGTCCATGTAGATCTCCAACCATCCTTCTGCGATCATGTCTCTGAAGATGTCGTTCATCATTGCTTGAAACATTGGAGGGGAATTGCTCATTCCAAATAATATTACCAGCAGCTCGAATAGTCCCAATGGGGTGATGAAGGCCGCCTTCCAGGTATCATTAGGCTCTATTAGCACGTTGTTATATCCTCATTGGACGTCGAATTTGGAGAAGAGGGTGGCATCTTTTAGTTTGTCGATGAGGTCCGGGATCAAGGGAAGGGGATAAGCATTCTTGATGGTGTGCTCATTGAGATATCTGTAGTCTTGGCAGGGGCGTAGTCCTCCATCTTTCTTCTGAACAAAGAAGAACGGTGAGGCTTGAGGGGATTTCAAAGGTTTGATCTTTCCGGATTTCAGATGTTCGGCTATGAAATCCTTGTAGGCTTGAAGTTCTTTTGGATTTAGTGGGTAAGCTTTCGCCACTTTTGGCAAGAACAAGTCATCTAGTTTGATGGCATGGTTGTAATGGCGAGAGAGTGGTAACTCTCCTTCTGTGGGTTCTCCGAATACATCCATGTAATCTTGATACTGAAGCAGTAGTTTGACTTTGTCCTTAGCCGCCTTCTGTGCTAATTCCGTGGAGAGGGTGGTATGTGCTATCATTTCTCGTTGTTCTAGATAGTGGATCAGGTATCGTTGGTTGACAGGATCTCCTTTATCTGATTTGGATTCCGGGATGGAGATCTTTCCTTCTGCCCAGTCTATTTTGGGGTTGACGGCTTGTAACCACATCATTCCTAAAATTGTTTTCTCATTTCCGCAGTCTATCACCATGAACCTGGTTTTCTCTTTTCGTCTCCCAGTCTGGAGGGAAAGAGTCACAGTCGATCGTATAGTTCCATTTTTGTTTGGGGTTCTATCCATGTTATGCACTAGGATTGGGTGTCGCAGTTGTTGGGTCTTCAGTCCATGTTGTAGTACCAGGAATTTGCTGATGAAGCATCCAGTTGCTCCACTATCAATAAGTGTTGTAGCCTCAATGGTTTTCTCGTCATCCACAAGGTGAATGGGGATTTTGATTGCTCTAGAGTTGGGTCCAGATACAAATACAGGAGCAACAATTACTAGGGAGAGAAATGGAGCCATTGACCTCAGTTTCTCTTTCAAAAACCCTCTAAAGAGGTTAACTTCCGCACTTCTTCTTCTTCAGCCGAGGTGCATACTTTGAGAATGCAAAGGAGTTCCTCTCTAGGGAGTTCTGATCCATCAAGGAACTTGGAGAGGTCATCTTCAACGACTTCTACTGCTTTGATTACCTGAGGCTTAGGACGAGGTCCGGATTTGGGAGATTTCCTTCCTCTTTCGATACGAGGGTGGTTGGAAGATCGACAGCCGACCCAGTGGCATATGAAGTATTGATTGTTCCTCATATGAGTTGCTCGTTCTACCAGGGTAAGTCAGATGGTGTCGACATCCATCGCATTGGGATCTCTGGCAAGGCGAGAAGATCCTCCTCCTGGAAGGGGAATGTAGTTTCTCCTTTCTCTTAACTTCCGCAGTCTTAGAATATTCTCGTTGAACACCTGTGCTTTCTTGATCCAATCCTTCCATTTTGTTGGCTGAGGATTGATCATTGCCATCATATTGGCCAGCTTGTAGTCCACTCCGCGTCGGAGGATATCTATGAGGACATCATCATGTCCAACATCCATTTTGGCTCGGCCCACGGCCAACTTGAAGCTCGCGATGAAAGCGTCAAAATTGCCTCTCTTCTCCCTAGGAGTCAGGCTGCTTTCTTTATTGTCGTAGTACTGCGATTGTCGCATGTCGTAGAGATTGTTCCTAGATCTCTCCTTTTCTCCAGTTGGCACAAACAAGCTGGAAAAGTCTTCGGTGAACTGGTCCCATGTTATCCCAGTTCTGGCTTGCAATCCTTGCAGCTTCTTATAGTATGATTCAGCAAACACTGCCCCTCTGCCTTTACTCATCTTGTTAAGGCAGGTCAAAATCATCACCTTGTCGTTGTTTCTGTACATCCCTTTGTTGATGATGAAGTATGCCGACATGGCTAGCATCCATCACTGAGCATCAGCGGTATCTCTTGAAAAGTCGGCAGGTAAGGCTGCTTTCAGCTTGGTGGTTCTGTCATTGTTTCCTGACATCTCGATGTTGTCTTCTTCTTCTTCTTCGACGGAAAGTACTCTGATCTGTGGGATGGGAGAGGGTTCGAAGGGGAGAGCGGGTCCTAGAGTTTCCTCGGTGGGCAGCGTGTGAGGTGGAGGAGAGGTGCACGAAGCGAGTGCAAATTCCTCTATTTCCATGGTTAGGACCGGGGGAGCTGGGGTCCCTGAGGTTTTTCTCTTCCTTCGGGAGGTAAGAAGGGGATTTGGGGGAGGTTGAGGTCTCCGAGAGCTAGAGGCTATCCTGGTGGAAGGTACAGGTGACGCCGCCTGGTAAGGATTTATAAAATCCAGTACTGATGGTTGGGGTGATGGGGAATGGGGGTGTTCAGGTGCGTCTACTGGGATAGCATCATCAGAGTCGTCCTCTGCTGGGGGTTGATATGACATGGTGAAAGTGGGGGAGTCCTACTGTGAAGAGCAGGGACAAGAAGAGAGCTAGTTCTTTTGTTATGTATACACGAAGTTCCGGAGCGTATGCCTAGAAGTAACCGTTGATGACAAAGTCGAGAATCTCACTATCCTGTTGAGGACTCATGGAGGGACCAGAACTAGCGCGTAGATTGCGTAGAACTAGCTAGGGAATACATTGTACAGTGGGTCGTTATAAATACCCAGACAGAGCTGTACCCCTATGCCTAAATACGGCGTCATCTAAATATGGGCAATAGTACCATTGCCTATAACGGGGAGGTATCTGGTTATGATGGGTGGGAAAACGTGACCACAGTAAGAGATAGGTCAAGGAGAGTGCAACGTCCGGTGTGATAGGAAGTGAATTAGAAGCAAAGTGACATTTACCCAGTTATGGAGAAATGGAAGACCGGGTAAGAGAGGTTATTGATCCCTTCAAAAGGACGTCTCTCAAGTACATATAATAAGTCATCAGCATAGACAGAACAAGAGAAGGGATGGTCATATAGGGTGTCGAACCACTGTTGCTTGAGGGCGAACACCTCGTTTGTAACACTATGCTGTTTATAATCAGAAGTGAAAATCCATACCATTTATCACAAACAAAAAAGTCATGTATCCTAGCACACTCATCTCGAGGGAACCAGACATAGTTTCTTTGCAATAAGAGACAATTGAAATGACTTTTATCTGTAAAAACTAGGTGGTAAGGCTTAAAGTGTTCTCCCACAAGCATCTTGAATATTGCAGGATCCTGTTCATCTTGCTCAATTGCTAGTCATGTTACCTAGAAAATATTGGTTCAAAAGATCTTATCTACCAACCAAGATGGACACTACTTTCTTCCTCATAAATCCACAACAATGCAGTATCCTTATGATTATTGCTAGAGATGCATCAATGTGACAGATCTACCATAGATGTTCTGCAATCTCACAGAGCATAATGTTGGGCTGGCACTCAACTAGATCTTCTAGGAACTGTATGAAAGCATGAGACATGCAAAGGCATGCATTGAGGAGCACACACTGTGATATCTAACGAGTTCAGAAGCCTGGGTCAGCCACCTGCAACTGATTTCTTCACAATCTCACCAGTCTCTCAAAAGTGCTTGCAGAGACTCCTCATAGTCCTGGGATGAATTCCTGTATACTTGGCAATTTGTATGTCATTGAGACCAGACTGCAGTGACATTTGAAGAGCTATCTCCTTCTCTGCTTTGGAGATGTGTCAATGCATCATTGGAGTTAGTTGGCCACATCCGGATGACAGCCAGCCTTGCTGTCTCACACTCACACTCACATGTATTCAAATTCCAACTCAGCTGTGTGTGTATTTTTCGTGCTTAGGCCTATTGATATGAAAGTTGTTGTAATTTGGCTTTTTGTGTCTTATTTGGCTTAGCTAGCTGCAATAACATCTCAAAGCTCATTCAAAAACATTTTTATAGGCTTCCTTTGTGTTAACAAGTAGTGTAGCAATGCTTTCAATGGTATGGAACAGTGTATAGTAATGTTGTATATGGTTTTGCAGTTTGACAAGCTGAATTAGACAGATAAAGCCAAATTAAGCACAGTGTGTATGCCTGTTCGTCGGATGGATGTTGTAGGCGTTTTGTGTTTCGTTCGGAGTCCCTTTCCTTCCATCCCGGGTGCCACGCGACTTTGGCCAGGATGTACATACACACGTGGCCCTTGGGAAAGAGGAGTCCGCATCGGACGTGTGATGGAGGCGTTGGAGGTAGGAGCAGAATAGTGGTCAGTAGTCCCGCCGCGAACAAGGCGAGCGTACCAAGGGGGTCTCTGCCCGGGGTTGCATAGACCTGTATGTCGTGTGCGCTCCCCATGCCCTTGGGTGGCCAGCGCGACTCGGCCTGCCGATGACAACACGCTTGCTCGTGATGCGCGGTGTTGGAGCCACGCAACGTGGGCAAGCGTGCTGTGCCGGCACGCGTCGGCTCCCAAAAGGAGGGTCACGTCCGAACAGTCGCGGAAAAAAAAAAAGGTTTCTGATACGATGGAATTCCGTGTCAAAAGCCTCGGGGTCTCGCGACGAGGCACCGTCGATCCGTTTGTACCGTGGGACTTTGTCGATCATCCGAGTCGGCACCGTGAAGGCGTCATGTCCTTGTTCTTGGTGACGTATTCATCCGCGCTTGTCTCCACGTGTTCTCACAGTGATCGAAGAGGATATGAGGATATGTTGCCAGAATCCTAGGAATAAAAGAACCAGCTCAAAAAGAGATGGGATTCATTCAAGACTTGACATTCATATTATATCATCTTTTCAGACTTCGTACGCCTACCGTCTAGAATAGCGACAAAACGGGGCTATTCCCGGTATTACGCGACGAACGTCGGGTGATGTCCATTGACAGAGAGAGAGGGAGGGAGAGAGAAGGGGGAAGCGTGTTCAGACACGCTGAAAGAGGGTGGCATAGACATGAGCTTTTACGTGAATGGAGGACGTCAATCGCGTCACTGTTTGATATCCCAACTGGCCTGTGGCTCAGAAGGAGTTGGGCGGGAATACGTTATTGAGACTGCAGGGCCGTGGTGAGCGACAAAGGGAAGATCGGAACAGGGGCCGATCTGACCTGATCCAACGTGCAACAAGTGTTTGCTCTAGTTAGAAGAAAAAGTTGCAGAAGATGAAGAGGAAGGAGAGCCGGTGGAAGAACCAGCAAAGTCAAAAGGGGGGATTGCCATGGGGAAGGTACAAGGAGAGCCATCAACCGGGATGGTCGCCAGGGTGGAAAATGGGTTTGTAAAGGCCGCCCCGATCATGAAGCGTTCCAACTCTGTCAGTTCTTGCTCGGTAAACGGGGGACTGTCATTTTCTACACCAGGTACGAATATCTGCGTCAAACGGGTGAGCGGCCAGAGTCGACAAATCAAAGATGCACGTACGGGTTTGTTGTCGAAGAAGCCAAAATTAGACGCTGGGTAGGACTCGGTGCTCTGGTCCAGGTCGGGCGGAGGATAGGCGGGACCGAACAGCGACGGATCGATCTGAGGCGCACCGGGCGAGTGAAAGCCATGGAAGGGCACCACGGGATGATGGCCGACCAGCAGTGGAGCGGATGGCTGCTGAGTGACGGACTGGTACATGATGGTTCGGCTTGGACGACGCTGCATGTCGTCGCGGGCGACAAGATGGGGGGACCATTCGTCCAAACAAGGGTGGGGCGTGACTGGAACGGCGCCGACAGGGGGACAGGACGAGGAGCGTCTTCGGGGAACAGGTGGCGCGTACGTCCGGGGGCGTTCCGTCTGGCGAGGTGCCTTGGGATGATCTAAAGGCGGGGGAGCGGCCACGTGAGAGACACGACGCGGGGGGCGGTCCCGGGGGTAGGGCGCGACGTGCTTGGCTTTCTTTGCTTTTGGGCCGATGTGGGCGGGTGCATACTTGTAATCGGGGTACAGCAAGGCGTGACGGGCCTTTTCCTGGGCGGCGAGGTCGACCCAGGGCTTCTTCTGGGCGGTGGACATGTCGCGCCACAGATCGCCAGCGATGCGGGAGATGTTGGTGTCGTCGAGGTCCGAGCGGGGGAGGGTCTTTCGCTGGTGGACGAGATCGCAGCGGAAGAGGATGAACGGGTTGCGGGGACGGGTGACATGGGTGCGGCCGTTGGAGAGGCGGATGGGCTTGAGCTGGGTGAGACCGGAGGAGCCTGGGAGGGGGAGTGGTCTCAGAGGGGGGCGGAGGAAGAAGGGGGGGAGGACGATGTTCTCGTGGCAGAGCGACGGGTTCTCGCTCGCGGCGCGGTGGATGGCGAGGGGGACGCGGGTGCGGGAGAGGAGGACGTCGCAGGTGTCGTCGAGGCTGCGGCGGTGAGCCATGTCGTGGTCGTGGTCGGGGAGAAAGAGCAGGCCTTTGAGCGGGGCATCGTGAAAGGGGCCACCCGCGCGCTGACTTTCCCGGTCCGCCCAATTGTCGACCCGATTCGGACTCCAAACAGACCCTCGCCATGGTCCTCGTCCACCCCTCCATCCGCGGTACGGCCCTCGCTTGCTCCCCACACCCGCTCACATACCCCCAGACGGCTGGTTCCGCGAGGCCTCGTCCCAGTGGCCCGGGCAGGCCATGACCCTCAAGGTCAGCAAGATCCTCCACGTCGAACGGTCCCTCTACCAGGACGTCCTCGTGTTCGAGTCTGAAACGTACGGCAACGTCCTCGTCCTCGACGGTGTCGTACAGTGCTCCGAGCGCGACGAGTTCTCGTACGTACCCGCCGTCCCTGGCCACCGCTTGCCGTCCATCCGTACGCGATAGGTACCAAGAGATGATCGCACATCTCCCTCTCGCCAGCCACCCCGATCCTAAAAAGGTCCTCGTCATCGGCGGGGGCGACGGCGGCGTCGTCCGCGAAGTCCTGAAACACGACTCCGTCGAGCACGTCGTCCTGTGCGACATTGACGAGGTCCGTCGCACTCCCGCGCCAGATCCCTCCTGATCTCCCCGCCAGGCAGTCATCCGCCTCTCCAAGCGCTACCTGCCACACATGTCCACCCTGTTGGAGTCCCCTCGCGTCACCGTCCATGTCGGCGACGGTTTCAAGTTCCTCGCCGAAAACACGTCCGCGTACGACGTCATCATCACCGACTCGTCCGATCCCGTCGGTCCCGCCGAGGCCCTCTTCCAGAGACCCTACTTTCAGCTCCTGCACGACGCCCTCGCCCCAGGCGGACACATCGCCACCCAGGCAGAGTGCCTCTGGCTCCACCTCCACCTCATCTCCGGCCTCCGAAACATGACTCGCGAGATCTTCCCCGTCTCCCAATACGCATTCACCACCATCCCCACCTACCCCTCCGGCCAGATCGGCTTCATCGTCTGCTCAAAGGACAAGGACAGGCTGCTCAGCGAACCCCTCCGCACAGTCAGAGACACCGTGTACTACAACGAGCACGTCCACCGCACCGCCTTTGTCCTCCCCGAATTTGCCCGCGTCAACCTCGAATACGGCAAGGACATCCGTCCCCTCTTTGGCAGGGACGCGCTCGCAGCCAAGGCCATCGCTCAGGGAAAAAAGACCCGCAAGATCCTTCTTCTCGGCTCGGGCTTCGTAGCACGTCCCTGTGCAGAGTACGTCGTCCGCGACCCGTCCAACGAGCTCGTCATCGGTTCGTATGCCCTTCTTTGCAGGACTACCACCTGACCCGTACCCTCAGCATGCCGCACCCTCGCGAGTGCCAGGGCGCTAGCAGACGGTCTTCCCACTGCCACCGCCATCTCCCTCGATGTCAACAACACCGCCGACCTCGAGGCACGCGTCGCTGCGCATGACCTCGTCATCTCCCTCATCCCCTACACCTACCACGCCGCCGTCATCAAGGCCGCCATCAAGGGGAAAACCCATGTGGTGACCACGAGCTATGTCTCCCCTGCAATGAGAGAACTCGATCAGGCCGTCAAGGCTGCCGGAATCGTCGTCCTGAACGAGATCGGTCTGGACCCCGGTATCGACCATCTGTATGCGATCAAGACCATCTCAGAGGTGCATGACAAGGGTGGAAAGGTGTAGATTTACACTTTCGTCGACGGCGGGCGTGCTGATCATCCCCGATGTGGACAGATCAAGCAGTTCCTCTCCTACTGCGGCGGGCTGCCTGCCCCAGAATGCTCTGGAAATCCTCTGGGGTACAAGTTCTCCTGGTCATCGCGCGGCGTCCTCCTCGCGTTGCTCAACTCGGCCTCATACCTCTCCCAGGGCAAGCAGCTCGACATTGCCGGAAAAGACCTCATGGAGTACGCCAAACCGTACTTTATCTCCCCCGCGTTCGCCTTTGTGGCTTATCCCAACCGCAACTCGGTCCCCTTTCGCGAGTTTTACAGCATTCCCGAGGCAGAGACCATCGTCCGTGGCACCCTGCGCTACCAGGGATTCCCCGAGTTCATCAAGGCGCTCGTCGACCTGGGCTTTCTCGACGACACCGAAAAGGACTGGCTCACCGCGGATCTTGCGTGGGCAGAGGTCACCCAGAGGGCCATCGGTGCCAACGACGCATCCGAGAGGTAAATAGCGACGCATCCCAGCGACCCTGCTAAACCCACCCATCCAGCACGCTCGTGTCCCACATCAAATCCGTGGCCAAGTTCCCCAACGAAGGCGAGAGCACGCGCATTATTTCTGGGCTCCGATGGATTGGCCTGTTCTCGACCGAAAAGGTCGCGCCCAGAGGAAAGAACCTGCTCGACACTCTCTGTGCACGGCTCGAGGGACTGATGAAGTACGAGCAAGGCGAACGTGACCTCGTCATGCTCCAGCACAAGTTTGTCGTCGAGTGGACGGATGGTACCGAGGTAAGGGTCTCGTTGATCGGACGCCCCGCCAGCTGACGGCACATGGCAAGCAAACGCTGACGTCGACGCTCGAGCTGTACGGAAGCCCGTTTGGCCACTCGGCGATGGCTGTTACCGTCGGTGTTCCATGCGGCATTGCGACCCAGCTCGTTCTGGATGGTGTCCTCAATACCCCGGGCGTTCTCACACCGTACACCAAGGAGATCTGCGAGCCCATCCGAGCGATATTAGAGCAAGAAGGGTTGGGTCTTGTTGAGAGGGCGCTGTAGGGTAGTCGTTAGCGCCGCGTGTACTACCCGCTCGTTTTGGCAAGGTTGTCGTTGACTCGACCTACCATGGCCCAGCCGCGACGGTCGCCCGACGACGAGCACCTCACTGAGACGTCTGATCTCCAGGCAGAGACGGAGTCGATCCTGCTCAAACATCTCCCCCTCGATCCAGAGTCCCCGCCTCCCCTCCAGCGGCGCCAGCACCTCCAGTTCCTCGTCCGGAACCTCACCCAGGGCTTCCCATCGCGCTACAGCAGCCAAGACGCCAGCCAGCCGTGGCTCCTCTACTGGACCCTCCAAAGCTTTTGTGCCCTCGGCGTCGTTCTCGACCCCGACAGCAAGCAACGGTGCGCCCCCGTCTCACATGTACCCCCACGTTGATCACGGAGCGGGCATGTCTGCAGCGCGATCGACAAGATCCTGGCGTGGCAGCACCCAGACGGCGGATTCGGTGGCGGGCCAGGCCAGGCGGCACATCTCCTGCCCACCTACGCCTCCGTCTGCACGCTCGCGATCGTGGGCCGCCCGGGCCCTGGTGGGGGATGGGATCAGATCCACCGGTGCGTTACGCGTGTCACCCTCCCACATGGAGCCTGACCTGTACGACGCGCGTTGCAGCGAGAAACTCTACGCGTTCTTCATGTCACTCAAGCAGCCCGACGGGTCCTTTCTCGTCACACACGACGGCGAGGTCGACGTCCGGTACGTCAGTCTCTCCACCCCGCGCCCGTCCTCGCTGACACGTCGTCGCCCACAACAGGGGAACGTACTGTCTGCTTGTCGTCGCCCATTTGCTGGATCTGCTCCGCCCGGAACTGCTCCGGGGTACGCCTGGGTTCGTGGCGTCGTGCCAGACGTACGAGGGCGGGTTCTCGTCCGCGTCCCAGCCGTACTATCGTCCCGGTGCCGGTGGCGATGGTGATGGCGTGGGCGCGCTGCTCGAGGACGTCCGGCCGCCGCTCGGCGAGGCGCACGGGGGGTACACGTTTTGCGCGCTCGCGTCGTGGGCGATGGTGCAATCCTACCTCGCGTTGCCGCCACCTCTGCCCACGACGCGGCGGCCGTCGATCGACTATCGGCGTCTGCTGCGATGGCTCGTGCAGCTGCAGGGCGCCGAGATCGAGCTGGGCGGGTTTCGGGGGCGGACGAACAAACTCGTCGACGGATGTTATTCGTGGTGGGTCGGCGGCTGTTTTGCGTTGCTGGCGTCCCTGGGCGTGGGCGTGGGCGTGGGCACAGGGGGCGATGCAGACGTCGATGACGTCGACGGCCACGCGGCGACTGCGCAGGGCGAGTGGGACGAGGTCGACGGTGGGTGCTGTTCTTGTCTGCCTGTGTCCTCCTTCTCGTGATTGGCCGTCCGGCGGTCGACTGACGGAGCGCGCATTACCCAAGGTACGGCGGCGTCGGTGTGGGACAGGGCGGCGCTGCAGCGGTACATTTTGTGTGCGGGGCAACACCCCGCCGCAGGTCTGCGCGACAAACCACCCAAGTCCGTGTCGTCTTTTTCCCGCTCTCTCTCTTTCTTTTTATGACGACGTCGGGGCAACAGGAGCGCGGACGCGTATCATACGCTGTATTGCCTCGCGGGGTTGTCTGCCGCGCAGCATTGTGTGGGCTTGGCGCTGGACCGACGGACCCGGGTCGAGCAAGCGTGGACGGAGACTGGGACTTGGGGTGCGTGGACGCGCTCGTGCTTGCCTTGTGTCGAACGCTCAACGCTCGACGCTCGACGGCGGTGGTGGTGGACGCCAACCAGACGACGTGTCGTCGCGAGGGGATGGCGCGTCGACGCTCCGCAAAACGTCGTTTGCAAACGCGCTCGCGTGGATCGAAGAGGAAGAGGGGTCGTCGCACATCTTGGGCGATGGTGCGAACCGGGTGGTACGTGCACGTCGTGCTCTACAGAAAGCTGTCTGGGCTCACGCCACGCCTCCACCCAACACGTCCGCGCGCCAGAACGCGACACACCCCGTGTTCAACCTGACGATCACGCACGTCGAAGATATCATGTCCCATTTCTACAAGCAAACTATTCCCAAGCGACAATGATGTTAATACAAGAAAACAAGGCGGATATAACGATACGCGAAAACGAGTTTGGTTAGCTTGTACGATTGAGAAATATCAAGGTGTGGGGTAGCGTAAGAGAAAAACAAGGGGCTGCGGGCGCGCGTGTCATGCCACGACACAAGAATCCCTCGCCCTGACGCCCTCCTTGTCCACCAACAGCTGATACCGCATGCGCAGATCCTCGACCTCGGCGTGCAACGCGCGCGACCGTTCCTGTTCCTCGCGGCGCAACCGTATCAGCGCCGGGAGCAGCCTGTCCACGGCCTGCCACCCGATGCAGCGGGCCTGCAGCAGGTGCCGAAGGTCAGGATCCAGGAGCCGATCGTTCTCGCACCCGAACTCGGTCCACGTGATACCCATCTCGAGCCGACACCGCGGGGGCAGTAGCTGACTGAGAAATGTAGCGACCGCACTCGTGTCGCGTGCCTGGGATGTCCCCACAGACAACGTTTGGAGCGCTGGGAACGGCGACAGGGGGGTCTCTGACGCCGTGGACGACGAGGAGAAGGCGGGCGACGGCGACGGCGGGATTGCACTCGCGCTCGCGTCGAGGTACAGCCCGAGCTGACGGAGCCGCGGGCAGTGACGCGCAAACGGGAGCAGGGCGCGCAGGTCGAGCGTGCACATGCCCTCGTCGAGCAGGAGCGGCTCGGCGTTGAGCATGAGGTACTCGAGGTGTGGCCACCGGCGCGCAAGGTCCTCGACCTCGTCCGGCGTGATCCGGAGCGGGTACTTGTGCACGAGCTCGAACGCGGTCAGGCACGGGAGGGCCACGATCGGTTTGAGGGTCGCGTATGAGAGCTGCTCGGCCGTGGAGAGGTCGCCGGTGGCGAGCAAGTGCTTGTGGTACAGCTGGACGTTGAGCTTGGCGAGGCGCGGGCACCGTTCGGAGAGCGTGGCGAGAAAGGCGTGGACCTCGGCCGGGGCGTGGTCGCTGTACGAGTTGATGTAGAGCGTGGTGATGTGGGTGGGTGCAAAGGGCGAGCGGAAGAAGCGGTCAAGGTCGTCGATCCTGGCAGAGAGATTGAGCTCGCGCAGACGCGGGAACGCGCCCTGCTCGAGCAAGGGACAAAAGACGTCCACGTTGGTCGGCATCCCATATCCGAACTGCAGGTCTTGATTGAAGTCGAGGACGACGATGTTGTCGGCTCGGGAGAGTTCCTCGATGACCGCGGACGTGTAGTGAAACTCGGGGAGGACAACCTTTCTGAGCTCCGGCAAGTTCTGTCGTAGAATACGGATCTCTGCATCGATGGGTATTCCGGGAAAGCGGACAAAGAGGACGAGCGATTGCAGACGGGGCGCGCGTGCGCACAGATCGGTGTAAAATTCGGGACGGGGATATAGATGGGAAGGTGCGGTGACGGTGAGGTGCCTGAGACGAGAATGGAGAAATAATTTACAGCGTTCCATGTGGGCCGGAGTGGTATACAGCCACTCGAGGGTGTGCATGTTGGGCAAGATTTCCAACGACGTTCGCGTCCTGGCCACGTCGTCGAGCAGGGTGCAGACGTCGAGACCGTACTGGGAGGGCCGAAACTTGAGCGATCGGACGCGAGAGGCATACTTTTCGAACCGAGACCAGTCGTTGGCTTCTGGGAGGGCCTCAAAGTGCTGTGGGAAGGCAAAAAGATGAGCGGGCGGGGAAAATTGGCGGGGGCTGCGGAGACAGCGCACGTATTCCAACATGTCCTCTTGGCTGAATATCGGCTTCAGCAACCGGAAGAGACGGAGGAGGTCGTCGACCTCCCTCCAGACGAGGTCGAGGGCGTTGTCGGACCATCGCTTGCAGACGCGGGCGTTGGAAACGTTGGTGTCTCTGTCCAGGAAATTGAAGACGATGTCGAGGAGCTCCGGGATGAACAGCACGCGGTGGGCGGAGGCCATCCAGCTGGAGCCACGAAAGGCCGACCGTGGGAGACTTTTTCTCGCGCGACTCCATGGATGCCCCGCGCGACTCTGCTTGCCGCTGCCCATGTCCACCACGGACTTTGGCGGGGACCATCAATCATTCCTATTTCCAGGTCCGAGTTCTCCGTTCCGTGCTCGTCAGCGCGTCAGGGACGACACCCATGGGATTGAGGCACCGATAGCTTATGCTTGGTCGCTTGCTAGCTCAGATGTCGACGTGGACGTGTCACATGCTCATTCTGGTCGTGGAGCTCTCCACATGAACCCCCTTGCATAGCCGACTACAGGCTCCAGATTTCCCCAATCACTCTTCATTGGGTCCCCCTTAAAAAAGCGGCATGGTCCGCCTTTCCTTGCTTCCCGCCTTGCCGCCATGTCCTACCCTCCTGCCGCCGTCGAAGCTCACGATCCTCGTGTCCATATCCAAGAGGATCAGAGCATAGGTGCTCCCGAGCACTTTGTTCTCCGTGACGGATCACCACCAAACTTTGAGACCTATCTCTACTACGCCGCGGAGCAACGAGACAGGGAGGCTGCCCAAGCTCGCAGAGAAGGACACCCCCCGCCAACCGGCTGGCTAAGCAACTTGTTTGGTCTCCATCGGCCATCTCGTGACCAAGGCTCTGCCACTTATTCCGACGACAAGAAGGAGGAACCTGACGAGGCCAGCGTTCTTGCCATCACTCCTGCCGAGTATCGCGCCGCTTCCAGCTCCCTCAGGACCGCTACCTGGGGCGCAGTCTTTTATCTCATTACTACAGGTACGACACTGCCGCCCGAGCGGCTTCCGCCGTCTGACAGGCCCGATAGATATTCTTGGCCCATACTCTGCCCCTTATGCGTTTGCTGCCGTCGGATATGGACCTGGTGCTACGTGCTTTGTCGTTTTTGGTATAATGGCCGCATATAGTGGCTTGCTCCTCTGGCACATGTTCTTGAAACTGGACTCGGACAAGTTCCCTCTCAGAAACTTTGGCGATCTAGGGTATCGTATCTTTGGCAGTTGGTTCCGCATCCGTATGCCTGTCACACCTTTTCACGAGCACACCACTTTAACAACCTCGCAGTGTGCAACGTCTTGCAGAGTCTCCAGCTTCTCTTTAATGTCGGCATCATCATTCTCGGCAATGGCCAGGGTCTTTCGCAAATGGCACGTTTCAAGGTACGCGTTGCACTGCCGTTATCCAAAGTGACAGGGTTCTCACAGAAATTAGCTTTGTTTTAGTGTTTGCAATATCGTATGGACCCTAGCTGGTTGGTCGTGTCTGTGAGTTTCGAACAAGGTGCTAACGCTCCTTTGTAGGTATGATTCTCGGTCAAATCAGAACGTTGCAAAAATTCGGTTGGGTTGCCAATTTCTCTATTTGGCTCAACGTTATCGCAATGATTATGACAATGGCCGCCGTCGCGCACACCCCGCCCAACTACTCGGCGGCCGAGTCTCTCTATAATATCACACAAGGACCAGTGCAAACGGTGGCCATCAATCAGCAGCCTTTCGAGTCCCAGCTCGATGGCATTATGCAGCTCGTGTTCTCTTATGGTGGCGCGTAAGTCTCACCTTTGCCGTGTCGGCGTCGTGACCTCATCGGGAGCTTGTTTTAGAATGATCTTTGTCGAATTCATGGCTGAGATGCGCCGTCCGATGGACTTTTGGAAGGCCATGGCTTGTGCGCAAGTGTTCATCACCGTTGTCTACATGTTCTTTGGGCTGTTCGTCTACTCGTACCAGGGCCAGTATACGATCAACGTGAGCATGTCTCCCTCTGAATCAGCCAGACAAACTATTGACCTGCGGTTTTCAATCAGCCTGCCAACCAGGGTATATCTGTTTACAGTTTGCAGACGGCAACAAACGCAATTTCCCTTGCTGCAGCTCTCGTCGCCGCCGCATTATACGGCAACATCGGCATCAAAGTCATCTATCAGGCCATCTTTATAGAATTGTTCCGTGCACCATCCCTGACGGTCAAGGCTGGCAAGTACTTGTTTGCTGCCTTGGTGATCGTCTACTGGTCACTGGCGTTCGTCATCGGTTCCGCTGTCCCCCAGTTTACCAACTTGTCCGCTCTCGTCGCTGCGATCTGCATCTTTCGTGCGGTCTTCCTTTGCGACGATTTGGGCTGTGCTGACGCCATTTTATACAGAATTTTCATACACCTTCCCGCCTTTCATGATCCTCGGCTACATCGTGCAAACTGATGCTATGTCGGGTGATCGTCCATATGACGTCGACAATCCCCGTGCGTCCAGGGTCGATAACTGGTGGAACGTTTCCCGATGGATACGCGGCTGTACGCACGCCTGACATCCCATGCCTTTCGTGAGCATCATTGACGCTATTTTTTTTCTTGTAGACAAGAAACGGTTTTGGTTCAACACCTGGAACTTGGTCCTCACCCTGGCATGTCTGGCGACTGCGGCACTGGCGACGTACTCGGCCATCGAGTCAATCATTACTGATTTCAATACGGGCGAATCTGGGACGTCGTTCAGTTGCCGCTCTCCGGTCGAGTCTTGAACTGGACGTGAATCTTGAGTCGACTTCATGTAGATGTGTGCCCTGTGCACATGTATCATTTTGGGCGTGTCGGGTGACGTTTTTACGAGCTATGTGGGATGAAACGGGACGTCGTTCATAACGTTTTTTTTTTCGACGATGTGTTGCGGCTGCTGGTCAGTTGATTGTAAAATTTTTCTGCCAGTTGTAGCTGTAATGGACGCGCGAACTGCCACTGAGACTGACGACGCTCGGGGGCCTACGCTCGTCCGAAATGGGGTTTTTTTTTTTTTGAACGCGCAGGGGTGGAGTTTGCACACTTTTGAAACGCTCCAGACAATCGGGCCGTCCGGTTCTGGAAGTTGTGAGTGGCAATTTGCTGTCAGTGGGATATCACCGAACCGGCGGGCCGGACGGTGGCGGTCTGACACTGGGTCCGGGTTCCGTGCCGTTCCACTGAACACTGAACAAGCAAGGTGAGCGTGAAGTGAAAAAAGCTTTGGGTCGTGGCCGCTTTCTCCCCCCCTCTTCTTCCTGTGTTGCCCTGGAATAAATTCGGGCCTGGCCGTCCAGCCTCCACTGTCCGCGCTCCTACCAGCTTATCGTCCGTGGGACGACAGGTCGGCGTCGCGCGATCATCACGCACGCAATGGCATGCATCGACGTCATGCCACACGCCATTTTAGGGTTTCGTGCAACACCACGCAACGCCACCAAACACGACTCTGATAACGGAGGCCCATGGCCGGAGGGGGGGGCATTCACCACGATGGGTCGCCCACGGTCGGTGTATCTCCTCTCTCTCTCTCTCTCTCTCTCTCTCGTCAGTGTCGTGCGTTTGTTCGAGATCCAGGGGCGCAGCAGCGCTGAAAGCATGCAGGAGCGTTCAGACGTTCTGCCGTTCGCCGTTGACATACGCAGCGCGTGTTTGCTGTCGGTATCGTCGTATCTCCGACGTGTTCTCTTGTCATTTTCTTTCCCCGCTTTTTGGATGACCCTGGCCCTGAGCGCATGCTGCAATGTCGCAATCGCCCTGATCACGTTTGCATCTCCTTTTTTTTTTTTTGGGGGGGGGGCTGACGCCGCGCTGCGCTGTGCGCGTGTATTGTCTATGAACTGACAAGGGTACCTGGAGACTGGAGACGCATATCCCCTACGGAGGGTGTTCGATACGGCAGCCCGAGGACAGGACCGGATCGATACCGTCAAGTGACATATATAACAGATACGCGCCCATACGGCTGATCATGCGCTTCGCGACGCACCCAGTGGCCCATCATCCGTGCCGTCAGAACGCTACGAATATGAAGAAGAAGAAGAAAAAAAAGGTACCGGACGAGCCCCCGTCGGAAGACGAGGTCATCACGTCTTACGTGCGTGTCCCTCGCCTCAAAGTGATGAGTATGTATTCGCCTGGGAAGATGGGCGGGAGAGTCGTGAGCCTAGGCTTTTCTTGCGCTCGTTGCGAGGGGGCGATGGAGATGGGATCCATTCGCTCCATGATGTGCCCTTGTTCGGCTGACAAGACCCCTGATCTTGACCATGTATACGCATACAACACTCGTGCTCATGATGTTTGGCTTCAGGGAGTCGTCCTGGCATCTCCCAGCCGAAATGTGCATCCCGAGTGTGATGATGCTGTACTGTGGTGCACAAAGTATTTTTCCAATGTTGTTGTGGCGATACAAGAGACGGGATGCGCAGGCGATTGGTCGACCTATAGCGACCAATCAGGCCTCAGGGCCCAGGGACCTATAATTTGAATCCCCGCTCGGCCATGACCGAAGCAACCTTTTGGCGTCAGGTGACGAGGCACGGGGTGGGCGAAGCATGTGGAGGTGACGGTCCCTGGGCATAAAATCGAAAATGACAAATGTATAGCAAACGGAGAAAAAACATGTGAACTAAAATGTAGCAACTATCGCGAGGAGCCGGCCGAGGTGGAGTGAGCGAGCGCGTTGGCGATGGGAGCTGACGAAGGCGATCAGTACACATGAAGGGCCGACGAGGACATACCAGAGGCATCCCGACACCCAAACGTGCTGACCAAAGGTACAGGATGCGTCAGAAAGCGAGCGCGCATGCTCTATGCACGAGACGACACAGAACTCACCTGCGAGTACTCCGTGCAAACGGGGCGTGATAGTCGTCACGACGGCGAGGTTGGTGGACTGCAGGCACAACAAGGACGCGGGGGATCGGCCGAAGAGGGCGCCGAGTATGCCAGAACACGAACGCATCATCGAGGCGATCGCGCAGGTCCGAGCTAGCGGGCCAGCTAGCGATGTCGGCGATGAAGTCAAATTGGAGGTGTCAGCACACGACAGACACGTACTAGGCGGTTCCCACAGCATCCCAGAGCCCCTGGAAGTCGAGACGGACGAGTGCAGTGACCCGACGAACGCGTGGAGTCGAGGTAGCGCGCCAGGAAGTATTTGGGGTGAGCAGGCCGAACTACGAAGTACCGAGCGCAACAGAGCGCAAGAAGGCGTTGAATGCGTCTGGAGACGACGTGCAAAGGACGGTGATGGCAACAGCGACGTAACGAGAGCGCCAGGTCGAGGTCGAGAGTAGGGAGCCACACGACACCAATAGACGAGCCGTGACTGTACGACTCGTACCGAGGTGAAAGGGGGTTGCTAATCTACCCCGCCCCTTCACGGAGGATGACGGGCCACATAGAGTTTAAGCGGAGTTACAATGTAATGACTGCAGTCCCGCTGCTTTACCGACAGGCAGATCAACTGCGGTCGCCTACACCTCTGCTGCCACCCCGCACAGAGGTGCCGGTGATCAGCACGGGCGGCGTCGAACCGTCCCACGCGGCGTCGTGTTGACGGCCCCGTTTTTTCGCAGAGTGCCGGTCGTGGACGAACACGCGATGCGGCGGCCGATGCCCCCCGAAGCAGGGATGTGATGTCGTACGCTCGCGTTCCATCATCGTGGGTCGAGGACGGGATCGCGATAGAACGACCTCGCCCCATCGTACCATCTAAAAGAGCCGGGGATGTGCGCGATCGATCGGAGCGGCGGGGGACCCTCTGATATGATCAGATCGATTGTGCTCCGCAGGGGAACGTGAGTCAACGAAAAAGAACGACGAGAGGAGGCCGTTAGTAGACGGTAGGTCAGCTCTGCGATCGAACCTGCCGAACGTGGCCTCTCTTGGCAACACAGAAAGAAGTGCAGGAATACCAACGAGATAGGATGATCCGCTTGCACGTCAGGTGGAGACAGTACCGAGTTCGTTTGAGCGGACGACAGGGATATGAAGGACCGAAAATTGAACTGTCGTAAATAGCTTCACGCACCACGAGGGCAACTAACAGTTCACTCGAAATTCCGTGCGTCACAGGTCGACCTCCCCGACGACACATACTCCCTCGTAACGAGGGAGTGGAACCATCGGCAAGTGTGTAGCTCGCACAATTCAAACCGACGATGACGATCACCATAAATTACGCAAATTACGCAAACAGCAAACATATGACAAGGGCAGACAAGACTCCATACACATACATACTGCGCTGAAAACGACAGCGACAACGCCTCCTAAATAATAATACTTGGAGAGGACATCAAATAATAAGAGAGGGAACAAGGAACCCCCCCGCGTATAGAAAAGTTGCCACATACACACATTCACGATACCGCAATAGATAGAAAGACTCTTTTTTTGTCTATGACATGACGATGCTCACAAGCCACGCGCCTCGAGACGGCTACGGAAAATCTTTTGGAATCCTGGGACGTGGTCAAAGTCCATCAGGGTGTAGTGCTGTCCGGGGACGTCGGTGTACGTGGGCTCGCCGCGACTGTACTCTGCCCAAGGCTTGAGCTGGTTGTTCAACCAGTCCTCCTTGCTGCCTTTGAGCGGGATGGCATAAAAGACGTCGAGAGATGCTGTCGTCGATCGTCAGCATGCGCAAAGAGGCGGACGAGAAACAGACCGTCGACTTACACACTGAGCTGCCGGGTTCGTACGTCTTGCCGCACTCGATCAAGGACCCGGCGATGTCGACCCAGTGGTCGAGCTTCTCGGGCGTCAGCTGCAACTCGAGGAGCCGTTCGGGGGGAGACAGCGTCCAGACGACGTCGAGTTGCTCCTTGCGCGTCAGAGGCCTCAAGGAAGGCACGAGGACGTTGGCGTCCTGCTTGCTCACGAGACCGAGGAAGTACGCCAGGTTCAGCATACCCCCCGTCCAGTCGATTTCGTGCATTCGATCGGCGATGTGGGGAGGGATGTTGATCAGACCCGTGAATTTGACCTCGTCACCCATGGCTTCGAGACGCTTGGCAACCTCAAAGGCGACGACGCCGCCATACGAGTAGCCAGCGATTGCATACGGTCCGTGAGGTTGCGTCCGCTTCATAGCTGCAGCATAGGAAGACACCATCTCGTCCATGGAACCAAAGAAGGGGTGCCCAGGTTCGAAACCCCGCGCACGGAATGCGTAAAAGGGCCGCTCGTTGTGGAAGTACTTGGCGAGGTTGACGAAGATGAGGACCTCTCCGACACCGGGGTGCACCATGAAAATGGGAGTCTTGTTGCCCGTGAGATTGAGAGGGACGATGGGGTCGTACTCCTCGGTGCTCGCGTCCTTGGAAATCAAGGAGTTGACGTACTTGCCCAAGCTGGTCAGGATGGGGTGCTTGAGGATCTGAATTGTGGGAATCTCGGGCAAGCCGAACGCAGCCTCTCCTTCGCGCTTCAGCCTGATCACGTCAATGGAGGTACCGCCAAGTTCGAAGAAGTTGTCGCTGGCAGACACGTCGCCAACGTTGAGGTTAAAGATATCGGCGTAGATGCGAGCCAACGTCTTCTCGGTCTTGGTAGAGGGGGAAACGAAGCTGGCACCGCGAGCGATGCTCAGCAGCTCCTCTGCACGGGCAATATGCTTGGCAAGTCCGCCCTGCTTGAACTGGTTGACGAGACGGGCCTTGGAGAGCTTGCCGAGGGTGGTCTTCTCCATCTGATCGGCAGGGATGGGAACGATGACTTGGGGTGGGAGAGTGATCAATTTGACAGAGACATCCTTGAGGGCGCTGTGGGTGGCAGAGAGCTTGGCAGGAGCATCTTCGCCGTTCAGGTCAAAGGTGGGCGCGTAAAAGACGGCGAATCCTTCGGTCTCTTGGCCGGGCGCACGGTATGGCGCAGCAGCAAGGAACGAGTGCGTGACACCCTCGACGGTCTGGAGGTGCGTCTCGAGCTCAGGGATGCCGTAGGAGACACCGTGGACGATGACGGTGTCCTTCATACGCCCACTCAGTCTCATCTTTCCGTTCTGGATGATGCCGATATCGCCAGTGCGGAACCAACGACCGTCGACGAAGCTGGAGAACGTCGCTTCGGGGTTGTTGTAGTAACGAACAAACACCATCGGACCGCGGACTTGGAGCTCTCCGCTCTCACCATCAGGACGGGGCGTAACACCGTCGACGGGATTCACGATGCGCATCTCGCACCCGGGAATGGGCGACCCAAGCTGGAGGAATTCGTAGGGGGGAGGGGTCGCCAATACGTCGACAGGGTCGTAAATGCATCCAGCACTACAAGGGATCGGTCAGATTGTGAACCTCTCGGTGCACCCCACGGACTTACCAAGTCTCCGTCATACCAAAGCCGGCAGAGATGACGAATGAGGCATCGCCATTTTTGGCGAGATTCTTCAAGGTTTTGTGGAAAGCGACGGCGGTGGTGCTGACGACTGCCTCGCCACCGCTGTTCACGCGGCGGAGGGAAGAGAGGTCGAACTGACCAAAGAGTTCGGTGCGCTTCTCAAGGTCGCGGGTAAGTTTTGAGAGCAAGAAGTTGGGTGCAAACGCGACGCTGATAGACTAGGTTGAGACGAGGCGTCAGTCCGACGTGCTCGGGTTGAAATATCAATTGGCACAGACCTTTTCCTCGATCAAACGAAGGTATCGCAGCGGATCGGAGAGGATGGCGGACGCGTGGACGTGGAGCTGTGAAGCACAGTACACGAGAGGGGTTACGTGCATTTCAAGCGATCCGGCGACGTGATCAAATCCGACCCCTGATGGTACGTTAGCGCGGTACCACGGAAGCAATGCTTGAAGCTTACAGTTCATGATCCTGGACTGTGGGGTAATGCCATAGCTTTGACCTTTGGCCGTGCACGCGGCGATGATGGTGCGGTGGGAATGAACGACCGCCTTTGAGAAGCCAGTTGATCCGGAGGTCAAGAAAAGGATGGCCTCGTCGTCAGGCTTGGGCTGGTGGACAGCAAAGTCGGTGCCCAAGGCCTGGGCAGCCTCCTTGAGGTGAGAGAACAGGTGGATGTCGAGGTCGGGGATGGATTGGAGTTGGTCGGCGCCGCTCTCGCTGGTCAACCAAGTGGCGGAAGAGAAGAGGTTCTTGATGTGGCCGACATGACCCTCTTTGTGAGCCTGCTGGGCACTCAACGCGGGTTGCAAGCAGGGGACGTAGCCTGCGAGAAGACAGGCCCAGACGGCGGCCATGCTGTCTTCATGCTCGGTGAGATAGACGACGACGATGGATCCGGCAGGCTTGCCCCAGGCACGGAGGGCCTTTGCAAGGGAGTGGGCATACCGGGAGAACCCGGCAAAGGATCTTGTCTGGATCGAAGAGTCGTGAGCGGAGGAGGAGATGAAGGCCAACTCGTGGTCAGGATACTGATTAACGGCCCGGGAGAGAACGTCGAGGAGAGTCTCTGGGACGGGAGAAGAAGCAGCGAAGGGGGCCATGGATAATAATAGAGGAATAGAGATACACAAGGGTGATGCGATGAGAGATGCTCTAGAAGGGACTCGGAAGATGCTGGGGAGGAGTGAGCATGTCCGGACATCTTATATACGCACGGAGGTGGTGAGCCAAGATAGAGGTATGCTCGCAGCACCGATCCAGGAAAGTGCAATGGGAGCAATACAGGCCGTGTCGGCCGGGCACTGCTCAGAAACGGGTGGAGAAAGACGGGCGGATGAGACGACGAGACGGGTCGAACTCGCAAGCCGGGCTCGTCGGACACGCGAACCAGTTCGTTCGCCGATCCGATGGCGAGATCCCGCCCGGTCGATAGCCCGCCCGCGCGCACTGGCGGGTGATGATGGCCACAGCTCGGAGGGCGCGCCGACGCTCGTCGCGACATCATCGCCCGCGGTGGGGTCCGTTGACCGCCCACAGCGCTCGTCGTACGGATTCGCACGCCACGAGATCCAAGTCCTTTGGGTGGATCGCGACACTGCAGCTGGTGACTCACTAGCACACTTGACCTCGGTTGCACTCTGTCATCACGCCAAGCACTCTCGCCCAAAGGCAACTTCATCGCCTGTCGCCATCTATCCCTTTTGCCGCGCGTTTCCTTTTCCTGCGGATTATCGTGTCGCTAACCAGGGCCGATTGCATATGCCCGACGTTGGCGCCGAGCACTGGTGGGAAATGCATCCGACGATCTTACCGATTCATCCCACTTATCGGCTGTGCCACTGCATGAAGTACGGTCTCCATCTGATTACCCACGCTCGGTCCACTAAGAGAATTCGCTCCCCCTGGTTCCCGAACCCAGGTATCTCCATCTTCGAGATGAATCATACCGTCGGTGTCCATTCAACACCATCGGACCTGCCACTTGCCCGTGATGGGCAAGTAGACATCATTTCTTACTTGGTCTAACCCACTTCCAAATCCCTGCCCTCGTCGTCCAGGTATTGATCCCAAGCCGTCCGCAACGCCGCTTGGCCTTCTCCGCTCTTGCCGCGGATCCCCTGACGATCCGCGACTGCCAGGGTGGCCTGCGGGATCGATGACGGGCCCCTCTCATGCTGGATCCGCGGGTTCACCAACGAGGGCCCACTGTATAAGCCAATCTACGTGCTGTCCAGTCTCCTCCGTACCACCCGCAACACACCCGGTCTACTTTCTGACCTTGTGGAATGTCGGTGAGTTGCCTACACCGGTACCCGGCACATCCTTGATGGCGGACGACATCGTGTCCCCGAGGAAAGACTCGGAGACTTGGTAACTGCCGGTGATCCCGCCCATGGACTTTACCTCAACTTCTCCAGCATGACGAGTAGCCAATAGACCTCACCTGCCGAAAACAGTGATGAGCCGCATGGACTCAGCAGATGGACATGGTGGTCAAACTCGATCCGCGACGTCGCAGAGAGGTAATTCTTGTGTCGGGAAACCTGCTTACCTGTTTCTTCATGCTTGGTCTGGCGTCTGGCGTGCGTTCAGCGTGTGCTTCAAGTTCTCCAGCACGGCAGATCACCTCCCTCCGCCGCGGTTCAACGGTCCGCCACCTCTGCCAATGCTCGTTTCGACAACTGCCTATCAGAACGGACCTGGGAGGGTCATGATGGCGAGAGCAAACATGCGGACCGAGAGTGATTCACCGTCTTTGATGACTCGCTTGTGATTTCGACCGGTGATTAACTTTGTTCCCTGACACCGGGTGGGCTCGCCGGTGTCCAGCATGACAGTAACTCCCATCTCGGTCGTACAAGTTCCGACATAGAGAAAGTGGGCGATAGAAAGATAGAAACCTATGTCGACCACCGACTTGCACTTGCACCTGGGCGGGGCTGAGATGCCAAGGACTCCCGTTCATTCCGGGCTGACAACAACGCGCTGACGAAATTTAGTGCATCCTTTTCGTTGGACCATTCAAGCTAGACCGTGTTGGCGTGGCTGTTTGTGATCCGGCAGAGTTCAGATCAGCTACAGGAACACGCTGGCCCCATCGCTTTAGAGTGTAGCTTTCATAATGTCCTAACCTTGCCGTGCTCGTTGTCGGGCGCTGGTTCAACATCGACGGCTCAGTTCCCACTCCGGACATCCGCCTGTGATGGGCCAGCCATCGCGGACCAAGTTGAAAAATGAAAAGCTCAACAAGCAGCCATACAACCATTGGGCTTCGGAGCTGCGGCGGCCGTGCGCGATCACCACCACCACCACCACCACCACTGTCAACGTTATCCACACGCCTGACAAACAGGAACTGGAATGCGCGGCTCGGCGTTCATACAATATTGCGGGGATGGAGGCGCTGTGCTAGGTCGAGCGCACCGCGTCATTGGGAGCAACTGCATAACCGCAGACAGCGCGGACTGAAGAAACAGCCAGAGACTGCCCGATGGTTCATCCCCTCCGACGGCTATCCCCATATTTACTCGTCTCCTCCCCCGTCGGTTCGTCTTTGCCATCGCAACATCCTTCACTGCAACATACCATCCGACCCCTTGTCGGCAACTGCGGCCCGTGAGTGAGCGCCCCCCCTTCATTAATTGCTGTCCGTCGTGTCGCGTCTTACATCACCCCGGACGTTTGTTGGCACAGACGTCGTCATTCCCATCACGCTCATCCAAACCCAACAATGCAGGCGCTTCGATTCGAAAAGACGGGTTCGTTTGACGAGCTCTCCCTCCAGACCGTCCCAAAGCCCACGCTCGCACCTGGCGAGGCCCTCGTCCGCGTAAAAGCCGCGGGGATCAACGGCGTGAGCCCTCCTTCCCATTTTCTATCCCATCCTGCCATCGCTCAGACTAACCCGTTTCTGCGCAATCCCACTTCCGGCGGCCACTTGGTGCATGTGCACACAAGTCCGACGCAGCGGCCGTGTTGGGCATATTACCGTTTGTGACGACACCACGCACCCCTGGCCGCGATTTCTCGGGCGAGGTCGTGGAGGCGCTGGATGATATGGGTGCCCCTGCGACCACATGGATCGATGCACAGGTGTGGGGTACTGGCGGCCAACGGGGATTCACCTCCGACGGAACCTTTGCCGAGTGAGCATTCCCCCCCCCCCTTTTTTTTTTTCTCTCTGATGCGATTGCCCGATTTCTGATGGGCCGTCCCCCCCTCTTCGTCCGACCCAGGTTTGTCAAGGTCCCACTGGCCGCGCTGAGCCGCAAGCCCGAAGCGCTGACGCACGTCGAAGCGGCGAGCATGACGCTCTCGTGGCTCTGCGCATGGATCACCGTCCACACCCTCGCCAACGTCAAGCAGGGCGACAGCGTCGTCATCATCGGTCCGTCGTCTCCCCCTCGCTCTGTCTCGGACATGGATGCCCACGTACGCGCCTTTTCTCTCTCCCCCCCCTCCTCACAGGCGCCCGCGGTGGCATCGGCGCCGCCGCAGCTCAACTGTGCCACGACAGAGGCGCGCGCATCTTTGGCACCTACACCTCCCTCTCGGAGACGTCCCCACCGCCGTCGTACGTCACGCCCATCGCGCTCACGTCTCCCACCGCGATCCGCGACGCGGTCGCGCAAGCGGGCCTCCAGAACAAGATCGACGTCCTGCTCGACTGCGCGGGGTACGACGCGCCGTTCAACGACGCCCTCCGGACGATGATGCCGGACGGGACCGGGCGCGTGGTCGTGATGGCGGTGCACGCCAAGGACGGGTTGTTCCCCGTCGACCTGCGCGCGCTCTACACGCGCGCCCTGACGCTCAAAGGCATGAGCTCGGGCATCCTCGGTCAGGCCGACGTCAAGGCGTTCTTGGACCTGCTCGCCGCCAAGATCGACAGCGGGACGTTGCAGGGACCGCGGTCCGGGACGGTCCGCACCGTCGACATCAGGGACCGATCGGCGGTGACCGCCGCGCTCAAGGAGGTGTTGACGCGGTCCTCGCACGCGCGTTCCGTCATCGTCCCCTGAGAGAAGTGTATGAATAGTCGTGGTCGTTGGAAAGAGACAGCGACCCTCTCGCATAGACAGATGTAGAAGTTGTCCTTGTTGTTATTCCATCGAAAGCCTAGCGTCGAGTACATCACACAACGATTTCTACTCGTTTTTGTTCCCTCTCGGGCGTTCCGACCTAGCCGAGATCTGTTTACGGAGTCTTCTCACCTTCACCACCGTCGTCGTGCTGCGTAGTCGATGCGCCACGTTCTCCAAGTTGGTCCGAGGACGGAGCGCCGCCGACCGCGTTCAAATTGATGTTTCTATGTTTCCAAAGTCAAACGAGGCATCACGTGCCACACGAGCGCCCCAAAAGCAGGCCACAGTAGCCCGCTCACCTGATCAGCGCCGCGCCCAACATTGTCAAAAACCCCGCAGGGACTGCCGTAAGAAAGACGCAACCGAGCTAAGAGATCGTCGCCCGATAGGATTCAGCGGCCCGAATGAAACGCCCAGACAATTGAACGAACCCACCGATATCACGTACGCGTCGAGGACGCCCGGCCGCGCAGCCGAGGAGACGTTGGTGTAGATGGCAGTCACGCTCTCCGTAATGGGACCCGGATCGACGCCGGGAGCATACACGGCCAGGTTGTGGTGGAGTTGACTGTCAAAGACCACGCCTGCGCTGAAAAAAAGTAAAAACGAGCACGGGTCCAGGTCAGTGACGTACGTGGTTCAACAGAAAGAGGGACACGGTCGTCACACATACATGGTCACACCTATGAAACCACCGAGGATCTGCATGAACGTGGCGATTGCGTTGCATACGGGTACGGTCTCCGGTTCTGCGTGGGCTTGGACTGGGAGACGAGCGGACGGGTGTGATCAGCCGTCCGGTCACCTTCCTCGCGATCCAGACTCACGAACTACGAATGTGTTCTGTAATGTTCCTGCGTTGCGTCATTTTTCAGGCACAGGGCCGATATGATCGAATGAACCCTCGCGAACACCTACCGACCCCGATACCATAAAGAACCTGATACAGGATGAACCTGACCGAAGAAGTGTGCACTGAAACATTGAAAATGAGTCCACCTGCAAGGCAGCAGAATCTGATAGCCGCGCATTCAACAGGAAACCCAACGACGAGAACGACAACATACGCGGGGCTAACAACTAGGATACTCCAATAGTGTCCCGTCCGCGACAAGACAAAGGCAGAGACTGTTGTGGTCACCACCGTGGACAAGAGAAACGGCAACATGTCGATCCCGGAACGGATCGCACTGTGGCCATACACAGCCTGATAGAACAAGGGGATATAACTTGGCCAGGGTCAGAATGGGCAGTCGAGTATTGGGGTCGCGCGCGTACTACACCAACACCAGAGTGTTGAACATCGTGAAGAAAAGGACGATGCAAGCTCCCACTCTGTGCTATGGTCAGCATTCCGCACATAACCACCCTATCATGTCTGGTAGACTCAACTGAGATCGCCTCGCGATAACTCCCAGGGGTAAAATCCCACTGGCGCCCTTGTGGCGTTCCCATAGAACCAGGCAGGTTAGGAGTAGGACGAAAACACACAGGAGCTACGAGAATCAGCGAGAGCGCCCTTGTCAACGAAAAAACACGGTCGCACGCTGATCACGACGGGTGAGTCCCACCCCCCGTTGCTCCCCCATGAAAGCGGTAGGACGAGAACGATCATGGACGCGAGACAGAGCAAGCAACCTATCCTGCGGGGTAAACAACGGCTGGTGCATGTCGGTTGTGAGACTACCTATCCAATCCATGTCGGCCATGGCCTGAATCGCCGTCCTGGCTAGTGAGGTCCCTGGTAATCTGAATGCAATAAGCAAACAAGATAACGCTCCTAACGGGAGGTTGATATCTAAAAACGCAACATAAGTCGACGTCTGTAATTGGCTCTACCTTGCCTCCTTACAAAAGCACCACCGCCCTGTGATAAACAGACTCGGAGTCAATCCAAAGTGATGACCGCTCCAACTACCAAACCTTACAAGAGATACGCGACGTAAAAACCCCTTTTCAAAGTCTGAAATGAGTAAGAGTGCACACAGATTGATGTTATTCTTACCTCCCATTATAGGTCCCACGACATTCGAGATGCCGAACACCGCACCGATAGCCGCAAAGACCATGACCCTGTACCGCATCTCGACACTCTGTACGAGGATCGCGCGTCAAGGTCGCACAACTTGTACGCGTGTCAGAAACCGCACCTCAGCAGCGATCGTCAGGACAGACACGGAAATGCCAGCAGCACCGACCCCAGCGGTGACACGTCCAAAAACGAGAAAATCGACGGACGGCGCTATGCCGCAAAAGAGCGAACCAAGCCCAAAGAGGGCGATCGCAGCCATGTAGACCCTTGAGGGCGCGTGAGAATGCTCGTCGCTATCGACGCCATCGCGACCACGGAATCCAGAAAGACATCCACGCACCACTTGGTCGGCAAGATGGTCAATGCTTGCCCATACATGGGTGTGAACGCTACTATGGAGAGGAGGTATCCACCGATGATCCATGTCGCATCTTGTAGAGCGTCGAAATGTGAAACAATCACCGGAAGTGCGGTCGCGACGATGGTTTGGTCAAGGGCAATGAGTGTGAGACTCAGCAAGAGCGCAAGAATGATAACGAAAAGCGGTCTTCCGGACAGGACATGACTCTCTTCCATGCTGGCTTATAAGCGCCAGAGGCTGAAGGGGATGCGTCGTGGCACCGATAAAGACCGCCAGTGAGCCTACTAGTAACGTTTATAGTATACTGGAGCCTCGTGACTTGCAAGCGCAAGTTCCAAGTAAAACCAGATGACTGTGCCGCGATGCACACATGACGAGATAATTGCCCTAGTGATTTATGCTTCCTGAGCCAGGTAGATGACATCTTGCGGCTTCATATGAACCTACCGGTTTGCTGTCCTGATGACACGACGAGCCGTTTCATCACTTTACCTACCTAACCCCACTAAACCGGAGAGTCTCTGCTCTCACACGTTGATGGTTCCGCTTGAAGGCTGTCGATCCACTTCAACGACGCCACGACAATATCCACAAAGATTACATGTCATACCTCGGCAAAAGTACCCGAATTCCCACGAAAATTCCTACTTTCTCTATAGCATCCATAAGTAGTGGACCGGTTGGACCACCCCGTCCTCTTTTCCACCACGAAGAACCGAAGGAGGGGGCCACTCTTTGACATGCTCCGAAACTGCCAGCGGCACCACACCGGGATCCACATTCTCTGTTGCCGCACACTGGAGTGAACCCTGCTCGTCCGTTCGGAACCCTAGAAAACAAATCGAACCCAAATCGTCAAAACGCTCAGTTTGGTTCGATGGGCGAGATCGGACCAATCCTCTTCCTCCTTCCCGGCCGCCGTGGCCTCACCGCATCCGCATTCATGTCCAAGTATGCTCATATTGAACTGGATGAAACGCCCCCTTTCGGACTAACCCTGAGTTAACCCAGGAGGGATCGATCATGGACAACACCGCGCCATAGCCCACGTGTCGTACTGTCAGGCTCGATGTGTAACCAAATCAGGGCGTGTATCATACTTCGGCTTTAGCTCAAACGTGAGCGCTTTCCGCAAGGCCCAACGTTGATCCGGGTCACAATTGAACGCTCGCTTCATTTTAGTTGTCTTGTAGGCCACTGGGCTCTCTCTTCCTTCCATTTCTTTCGGAGTTATCGATGGAGCCAAGATAGGACAACACGTAACTTGGGCACGAGGGGAACACGCTGCGTCATCATTCCTCCAACCGAAACGTACGCCTCCACTCGGAGTTGATCAACACCTCAGTACCACCATGTTCCCCAACAACCCGCTCTCGCGCAAAGGGGGGAACACAACCCAGACCGAGTCAAAAGCGATCATCGGCCCGATCTGGTTGCATCCCTCATCAAACACGTCGCGCGTCGAAGATCCATGTGGCATGATTGTGGGGAAGCGAACACTGTCGCACAGGGTTACATGGGGCATTTATGCTCACTGCCGCCCCTGGCGGTCCCTCCCAATAGACGTCACTGCGTCCACACGCCGTGCGCTCATTCATTGCGTGAGAGGAGAAAAGTCTTGACAAGTCGCATATTACATGCAGCGGCCGCCGATGCCACTCACGTACTGCTTCGCTTCGTATCATGCGTGCACCGAGCAGAAATTAAGGGGTCCAACTCTCGGGGGTCAGATTGGGCGCTGTCTCCAGCGTTTCAGATACCCAAGGCAGGTACCACTTGGCTTGTTACCTATCCCACGGGCTTAGACAAGCCCCAGAAGTGAAACTAGCTACTAAACCAACATATTATTTAGTAATCCAAAAGAAACATTGGGGCATGATGGTATGTACTTATTCAATAAATATTTTGTAATGTATTCATATACTGTAACAACTTGGTCAGAGTGTAGTGCATGATAAGGCAACCTCCAAGCAATAATATCAGTCCGAAAACTCGACAACAGCGAATAACACATGCTGCGGATATCTTTTGTGAGGCAACTCTGCTAATGAAGAGTGACCACCGCGGGCGTCCGAGTCAGTCAGTTGCAAAAAACTCTTCGAGACCACGCCCAAAGATGGTCAGGCCGTTCTCGATCGTTTCGTCCGTACCCACAAACGTCGCACGGAAATAGCTGACGCGCTGCCGGGGATGGAGTCAGCCACATGGAAGCCAGCACGAACAAACAGACGTACGTCAGCAATATACCCATCCGAGGCCACACGGCCCGAGCGGTCCACGATCGCAAACGTCGACGCAGGCATCATCACCAAGCCACAGTCGAGTAGCTTGCGGAACAGCTCCTCCATCAGCTCCGCCACGTTCGACACGGGACCCCCAACGTGCTCGTTTTTGTCGTCGTCTCCGAGCACCCTGTAGCGCGGATGCCGTTCGAGATTGATCTTGATCCATACGAACATGCCCGATTGTGGGACTTCGGCCGACGCGAGGCCAGAACCAGCTACCTCGCGCGCAAACACCTTCATGAACAAGTTGCGTCGACGCTTGTACTCGCGGCAGAGCGACGACACCCATTTCAGGAAGCCATCCATCCCCCAGCCCCGGGACCCAAAGAGCTCTGCGACAAAGGCTTGCCCCAGGCCGTGGGGGTGTTGCGACGACGAATCTGTAAGCATGTCCAGCCTCTCCGTAAAGAATTCGTTGCACGTGACCCAACCCAGCCGCATTCCCGGCGCGAGGATTTTGCTGAAGCTGTGCACAGGGAATCAGACCGTTCTGCCATCAAATGATGTGGCGGGACAAACCTGTCCAGGCGGATTACGCGCCCATCATAGTCCATTGATACGAAAGAGCGCGGAAGGACCTCGGCTATAGCGCGGGTGAAGCCATGCTCCTCCACTACTGCTTGCGAGATGTCGAGGTCATACTGCAGGAAAAAGTATGGGTCGTCCTCGAGAATCATGACGTCCCAGTCGCGTGCGATCTGATAAATCTGCTGCCGTCGCTCGAGGGAGAGCGTACTTCCTGTCGGATTTTGAGAGCAACTAAACACGTGCGAGTGAGTCATGATACGCATGGTCCCGATGCAACGGTAACGTACGGGATCGTGTACAGGACATGAGGACGTTTCCCGTGGGAGGCCTCGTCCCAGTTAGCCAATATGCGTTCCATGTCTGACGGTACGAGGCCGTCTTTGTCCATCCGAATCGGTATCCAGTCGATGCCAAGGGGAAGGGCGGCATTGGTCATGGCCGAGAACGTGAATTCCTCGCAGAGGAAGGAGTCGCCGGGGTCACCCAGTAGCCGGAAGCATTTGGTGAGCGCGTCGGCGTTGCCAAGGCTGAGGGTGACAGTGTGTTTTGGGGGTGCATGGATACGGTCGGTGAGCTCTGCGAGCACATCTCGAACGTGTTTCAAACCTCCGCCAGCGCTGTAGGCCATGGCTGTCCGGAGGCTCAGTGCGCAGGGCTCGTCCTTGTAGGAGGAGACGGTCTGTCGTTCGCCGGCGCCCACCCGCCACGCCTGGACAGGGTCCTGATCGCGGAGAGAAGGAACCACGAAGTTCATTTCGGAGATGGGGTAGAGGGAGTGGTGTGGGTCGCCTGCGAGGTCGATAAGCGTTCAACCGTACCCGCCGGAACGTCAGATAGCATACCGTTGCCCATGTTGATCGTTCCAGGCTTGACCTGGGCGACCTTCCAGATAGCCTTGATGGGGTTTGGCTGCCTAGCCCTAGCTTCTGCAGACAGGTGGCGGGACAGGTCGGGCTGGCGGCGCTTGGAAGAGATGCCATTAGCACGGTCCTCATGCGATGTTGGGAGGTAAACCATGGCGAGGTCGTTTGGACGGGAACAAGAAGAAAAAGCGGGAGAGAGAAGGGTGTGCTGATGAGGAGACGGGATGCTGTATTTCAAGGGCGAGGCAGTTCGCACTTATGTTAGCGAATTACGACACATGGGCGATACTGACTGAGCGAGACGAGATTAGCAGCAAATGAAACCCAAGGGTTCTGCCGGGACAGCGAATGAGGCGACGTAGGGCTGTGCAGCGTAAGCAGGACGGGACCATTGTGGACGTTCGAGTGCTTGTACGAGTCGCTGGGACAAAGAGCGGACGCGATGACGAGCCGAGGCTCAGATCCGCGTTGCGCGATCTCTGATCCGATTCGGCATTACATAAACGTTCGCGGGGAGCGCGATTTGGAAACCGAACCGGTCCGCCCGCCAAACCCGTACGCAGATCATTTCCTTGGCAAACGTAAGCAATCGCGACGGACCATCCGAGCCAATGACCACGCGGCCGGCCACCATGCGAGGATTCTCCAGAGAAGTGCCAGCGAATTCGGGCTCCATGTGCTCGCGTCTTCTGCAGCGTGTCGCATCTGATGTCGATATATACTAGCCTTCATATCCAAGCTAGGTCGTACTATCCACAGCGTCCGAAAAGAAGGGTATAGTGCATAGAAAGAGCGGCGATTCTTGCCGTGCTGGCAATGCGTACCTGCCGATAACAAACTCGCTCACATCAGACCGCCTCCAGTCCAGCCGCACACAGTCCGCATCCAACGCATTCCAAACAAGCTGACAACGCGATGTAAGCAACATTCGGTGCCGTCCATAGCCGCACCCGGTTAACTCACCGAGTCCACCACAGCATGCACACAGGTAACAAGGGCAGCAAAGCGGATTCTGGAACGAGTCTACGTTTGGAAAAACCACCAATCTTTCAGTACGATCGCTGCCTGACACGTTGTCTCCTACCTTGGCAACACCAAAAGCTGAGCATGACCCCCGCAACAAGCACAAGGAACAACCCGACGAAAATGATGATGAGGTACACTATTGCGACCGGCGACCCTTTAGTCACCGCGGTAACACCGACATAACATGGAGATGAACTCACGTTTGTGCCGTGCAAAGCCTGACTGCCCGCTGGAGCTCGACTGCCTCTTGCCCAGCGGGCTGCCGCTCACTTCAACTCCGAGACTGATCACGTCAAGTAGGTCAACGTCGGATACACAGGAGATGACCAGCATCCCTCCAACCGCAAGAAACAGGAGCGCGATGGGCAGCAAAAACTTTCGTACCCTTGCCTGATGGCAGGCACGGTGACGAGTGGGGTTGGACTCCGCGGCGCACGAACACTGGCGCTTGGATCCCAAATGAACCTGGCATTGATTGGTGGACTTCTCGTCGTTGGGCAGTTCGGGAACCCATGCGCTCATGGTACTCGGGAGAGGCTGCGTCAAGATTAGGGCCATGATATCCCGTAGTTACGCTGATGCGGTGGTGGTTGTCACTGGTTGAAAAGAGAGAACCGATTCGGAGCTTTTGGGAGGCACAGCACAGCCACACCGCACCCGAGCAGCGCGTTTACAATACCCGTAGCCTTACTTCGTATGCATGCTCATGTCGCCTGTACGCGCAGTCAATGATATCACGTCCCAGGTTGAACCGTCAGTCGCCAGGAGTCCTAGTCAAGCTCGAGGTCATGGGGTTTTCATCAATCACACTGGCGCATCGACGGGCAATAGCCGGTAGCACAAGCACCGATAAGCTAGCACCCGCTGATAAATCCTGGAGCCGTTGCTAACGCGCAGAAATCAGGCCAGCTCTAGAAAGGGACGTGACCCATCCTTTGGCTTTATTCCTACCGATAGTACCTAGTCTATCCCAATTCTAGACGTTGGTGCGATCTCAATCCTGTGGTCCTCCTAATTTGTGAGGCGCTGTTGGCGGCGCGAACAAGGTTGATTTTTGGTTAACTGCGAATAGACAGCAAAGCGGTGCAGTACCGCCGCAATCAAGATACCGTTTTCCGTTGCCAAGGACTGCATAGATTGGGGTGAGAGGATCTGACACCAGCAGATTAGAATGGAGCGAGCTGTATCCGGACTGGGTTCATATCTGGTTCCACTATCTTGAGGCCCTCTTCGTCCGAGTGGCTGACACCGACTTGCTCCTGTTTGTTTTGTAAGCTGACAAGGTTCCCCATGTGGGATGGAGCTGCGGGAACTGCGATTGTGCGGTGTCTGACCACATGAGTGTTGTCAGCGCCAGGTGGTGCGGAATACCCTTTCGTAAGTTCAGACCTGGTTCGACCCATTGTTCAGGGTCAGAAGGACCTCGATCAACATTTGGCAACATACAAGTGACATCCAGAGAACAATCCGCCCACCAGAGTTGGGACAGATCAAATATCAACAAATGGATCATAGCACGGTGGGCGAACAACGACAAGAGAAGAGAGCCCGATAAGCACTCGATACAGGCGCACGGTCCACCTTCTCACACTCGTCATTCCTAAAAGGACATCAATTAACATGGCCTGGTGCGTGTGCAGGTGTCAAGAATCGGCGGGAACGGTAACACTCACCCACCGACGTCGCGCATTTACAGCTTCTGATTCCATATGCATGCGAGAGGGCATCAATCACCGTCTTCTTGGGCGGTGGCAGCCTCATGATCCCCGATATCTATCGTGCCAAGAGGGGGAAACCATCCCCATGTCCCCAGGTTGACCCGAAAATCACCCGTTCGACCGTCAGTGACCTCGACACCCTCTTCCTCAAGCATGTCACGTTGTCGTTGTGCGCCAGTAGTCCCCGGGCCACGCGACGAGATCGTTCCAGCCGCCGAGATCACTCTATGCCAGGGCACGGGAGGCGTCACAGCCGGAGACAAGAACTTAAGTGCTATCAACGCGCGGTCAACCACTTATTGAGCGATAGCATGAATGCTTACCCTGACCGACATGTCGTGAATGTCTGGGCATCCCGATCAACTTGGCAATGTGGCCTATAAACGAGGAGGGTCTGCGTTACGATCTAGACCAGCAAGCACGTGGGTGTTCGCGTACTATAACTCGTCACTTTTTGCGCGGGGATTCTGTCCCGACAGAGGTGAGGATGGTGTTGGCGTGCAGCTTCTAGGAAAGCCTACTGTCGCACGACATGGTATACCTGCCACACGCTCAGTCGAGTCCCTCTTTAGCTGGTCAACGCACTCACCGCGGCGTGGAACTCGGCGCTGTCCATGACTGGCGAGTCGTCGTTTGCTACCGCGGACGGGGTTCCGAATTAAGCTGTGAATTTACTGATCCTCCCACGCCGGGGTCTCGCCATGACATTGGTCAGACCGGCCATCGCTGGTCCGACAATCCATCACTTGCCAAGGGCGACACGTCGCACACCGCGACGGAACCCCTTCAGTGGAAAGATTAGCTCGCAGTCGGTGGTTTTAGACCAGTCAAAACCACTGGCAATCACCGAATGGTATGCAGATGGGCTCGACTGCAGACGACTAAGTTCGGCGATGCCGCCGCCAACGCTCCGCAAGCACGTTTCAAACGCAAAACGTCGCTTGGGATGAAGGAACCAAGGCGTACGCCTCGAAGTTACCAACCACATCACACTGAATCCGCGGCCTCAGGTATGTTGTGTCGACCATCACCAGAGCCCCCCAACACCAGAGCTTTGTCCTTCAAAGCACTTCCCGTCCAGTCGCAAGGTTTCCAGACACGGGCCCCTCTTCCTTGGTCTCTCGGTAACAACCCGCTCTTTGTGGAGGATTCTCATTTTATTTTATTTCGTAGAGGACCGCTCCCCGCACTCATGCCGAGACTCTCAGGGGGTACGGTTGCACCCACGTCAGTGTGTTCGGGTCAGCCGTGCTCGCGGCTCAGCCCGGGGAAAAACTCCCAAGGGGATTTGTGCACCCGGTTTCAGCTCGCGTCGGGAGCCACGAATGCGTCCAGGTATGTCCGTAGTGCGTTCTCACAAGTGGCGCACGCAACAACGTTTATGCCCCCCCTTACGACCGGTTTGCGACTTGCTGGGTTGGCCAGCGGTTTCGGGGGAAGGGGTGCGTTGCCATCCGGGACGACACGGACGGTCTTTGGCTCCCCCATCTGAGCAGTAGCCCAGTGGATGAGTCAATTACATGGAAGGCGCTTTCTGTCTCGAGAATAACGACCCAGTATCCTATCAAAACGTACTGCACCCCAGAGTCGCACTGAAATAAATCATCCATGTAATCGGTGCCTGCTCTTCGAATTCGTTGTAGTGAATCCGTATATGGCCAGTCGGAATATGTGCAACCCAGAGCGGCACGAAATGGGTCAATTATGCGCATGATTCGTATGTTTGGGGCGTGCTCGAAACAATCGACCATTGGTTATAGTGGCGATAGAGACATACCCATATGC
>JBBPLU010000184.1:0-38468 GCA_038089935.1 Boletellus emodensis | reverse complement strand
CGCCCGCATCGACGAGCGCATCCTCGAGCTTCACGGAACATTGCATGTCAGTCCCTTTTACGCTCCTCTTCGTCTTGGCTCTACTGCGCGTCTAGAAATATTCTGACGAGCGGTAGAGAGTGCATTGTCAGTTCGGTCACGTCGTCAGCAGAGACGCCTTTCAAGACCGACTCTCGGCCCACAATCCAACATGGAGAACGTTCGTCGACGAGCTCGAAGCGACCGGGAGGAAACTGTGGACCAATCCAGACGGTGATGTACGTGTCGAACCTCGTAAGAATAATGAGCGGCACTGAACCGGGGGAGAAGATCGAGTTGGAGGGCGCATCCTACCACGATTTCGTCGTGCCAGCGTGCCTGGAATGTCTGGCACAAGGTCGCCACAACACAAACGTACGCGGTACTCGCGACACGCGCTGCACGAGCGCCGTTTATTTTTTTCTTCTGACGCCCCGTTCGTTTCAAGCAAAAACCAGAGGTCATCTTCTTTGGCGAATCGATACCCCAGACCGTCAGGGAACGCTCGTGAGCCCCCCACCCCTGGACATCGGGCGATCTCGACACTGAAACGTCGTCGTTTGCGCTTGTGTCCAGGTTTCGCGACGTCGAACGCTCGGACAAGCTGTTCCTCATCGGAACGACCCTCGCCACGTTTTCAGCTTACCGGTGAGCCATTGCATGTTTTTTTTTTGGTAGCAGCGATCGGGGGGGGGAACGAGCACGTTCTCTCTCTCTCTCTCTCTCTCTCTCTCCCTTGCGTAGATTGGTCAAGCACGCGCTCGAACACGACAAACCTGTGCTGCTTCTCAATGTCGGTCCGACGCGCGCGGACGGACTCGCGGGGATCGGCAAGATAGAGATCGCGTCGTCGCGCGTCATGCGCGATGTCGTCAGAGCTGTCCTGTACGTTTTTATTCTCGAACGAAAACGCGTCTTCACCGCACCCACGTTGATCATTGGCTCAGGGGTAGTCGCGCAGGCGTCGATCCTGTCATTGTCAACCTGCTCAACAGTGGGATACATGAGCCTCCTCTGGACAAATAGCGGTGGGGTAGGATAGCGATGGCTCGAAGAGGGGTACTACTCTGGGTAATAATCAATGAGGGAATATGCTATTCGGGTAATTAGAGAGAGAGGACGAAAGAGAATGCCATAGATTGAGATAGGTTAGTCGTGCATTATTGCCCGTATGTTGCGGGCGAACGTAAAAAAAAAGAGAAGGCAGATATCCTGGTATATGTACAACAAAAAGGTCGTGAATAGATATGTCGATGCAAGCGAAAAATACTAGATGTAGGTTAAGATGGATGACTACAAAGGGGGTGGGGATATGCTGCAGCGAACAAAGACAATAGGTCTGAGGGATATGGTTTTTTTTTTAAAAAGGTTGCGCGTGCGGGTAGGGTAGGTCGAAAAAAAAAATGCAGAGGGAGAGCGCGACGAGAGAGCAAAACACGAGAGCACCTTCAAGGTCGGGCGTGCGGGATTTAATGACATAGCGGGTAGGGACATTCATGTGGACAGCGAGGGAGCGTCTTGACTGCGCCGGGGGGCCGGATAACGCGTCTCCGAGATGGGGTCGAGGAGGCCGTCGTCATACTCCTCCAGATCGTCTGCGATGAACGCGAGTGCGTGATCGTGGTTGGCCATCCAGGAGGGGGGTCGAAGTTCGGACCAGTTCCAGGTCTGCCAGCGATCGGCGAGCGGGAGATGCTTTGGAAGAGGGGGTTGAGACATCGAGAAACGCAGAGTCGAGTTCACGTACGAGGGGGGGCTTGGCGGGGGGCAGGAGGTCGAGGTCGCCCATGTTTGGAGAGAGCGAGGATCGGAAGACGTCCGAGCTGGACGGACGATCGTCGTCGGGCGTGAGCGGAGGCGGGGTCGCGACGTCGCCGTTGGAGGACGAGGCGGGAGACTTCTTGGGGGGTGACATACGCTTTTTTGCAGAGAGCCAGCGACGGTGCCCGTGAGCTCAGGGTGTTTCGCGGGCGTCTAACACTCACGTTGTCTTTGGGGGATCGCCGGGGAGCGCGAGCGACGCCGACGGGTTTGCGAAGGCAGCGTTCTCTGTGTTTCAGCCAGTGAAAGGGGTCATAAGAGCTTTTGGGGGAAAGTTTGATGCGGCTGCGACATCGCTTGCAAGTGACGAAAAGAGGTCCGTGGACCTCCGCCATGGGATCATCCCGCAACTTCTTTTCTCGCGCGCGTTCGGCAGCACTCCTTGGCGGGCCGTCGAGCACACTGTGGGGTGGGTGAGCGAGGCGGGGGAGGGGCTCGGACGGATACCGACGCAGGGGGAAACTTCATGACAGGACCGTCGTTCGGTGTGCCCCTAGAGTGTTCCCCGATGAGCGGAAGTATGGGTACTGCCAGGAAACGGCCCACATGCGATGGAAATCCGAGGGAGGGGGAGGGGGAGGAGGCGATGGGGGACGGTCAGGAAGAGATTACGAACAGACCTTACGTTCGAGCTCGAGGCTCGTTCGCCCCCGGAAACAAAGCCAAAAAACACTGCGAGCGGGTCGTCCCCTCGGAACTTCCCGATTCCCGCATACCGCACGCAGGGGGTCAGGCAAGGGTGGCCAAGCAAGGTGTATACGAGACAGCAGCGGGACCAACGCGCAGCACTCCCCCTCGAGACAAGGCTTTTTACGTAGTACTCGCGGAGCCCAACCCTTCCCGGAAGCCACGCGCAAACGCCTCCAGTGGCCGCATGAACCACCCCAGCAGACCCGGCGGTGCCTCCGTCCGCGCACGGTTCGTCGGGCGTGCGTCCTCCGCCTGCTCCTCCTCGCGGCCCCGCTTTGCCCCGACCGTCGTGGCAGCAGGCGAGCGTTCAGGAACCGCGGTGCTCGTGGGCGTGGGCGATCGAGCGGACTTGCCCGCAGAGACTTGGGAGCGGGTGCTCGACGTGGAGCGTGGGGCCGCGTGTGATCTATGCGACGCGGACTCGTGTGGGGTGATCCGTGCAGGCGTCGTTCTATCGCATCATTTCAGGCCTGAGCCGGGCACCGTCACAAAGGGGGGCACTGACGGGACACACTTCTCCTTGTGTTCCACCCACGTCGTCAGGTCATAATCCACCTCGCCCCCCAAGGCCACCTTGGCCATGCAGTGGCCACACTGCACGTATGTGGGCAGACATACCTTGACCTGTGGATCGTTCAGCAACACAATCTTACGCTCCGTGGCTGCGACTCTGCTGCCAGGGCTGATGCTCGGCTTTGACGGCGTACGGCGAACAAAACGCGGACCCGAGGGAGAACCGGGACACCGCTGCTTGTGCGTGAGCCAGTTGTTCATGCTGTAGTTGGTGTTCGGGGACAGTCTGATCCATTTCTGACAGGGACGGCACAGCACTCTCTGGGGCTCCACCTCCTGCACGTCAGGGTCGTTCCGCAGACTGGCCAATCTCTGTCCCTCCGTCCTGCGCGCGGATCTGGTCGGCGAGAACGATGCTGTGTCGGGCTTCACATCTGCCTGTCCAACGCTGATCGTGGGTGATGGCAACGTTGTCGACTCTTCCTCTTTTACTTGGACTTGCGCGTCTGCCGTGTCCGGGATCTGTCTGGGGAGGGGGGGATGGTGTTGAGATCCAACGGGGAGCCAACGCGGCGGATACATACTCGGGCGCGGGTGCAGGTGCAGGTGCGGGTGAGGGTGTGGGTGCAGGCGTGGGTGCAGGGGGATCACTCATGATAACGGGCCAGGGGGACGAGGAGGAGCGGTCTCAACAACATAATAAACATAAACGGGACCCACGACGACAACGACACTCCAAATACAGCCAAACTCGATTATCGCCAGGCTACAAATACAGACAGCGGTCTGCCATACGCTCACGAAGAAGAACCTGCCGACGACGGGTCGTACCGCTCAGACGAGATGTTCGGCTGTGGGAGGTCTATCTGCGGGTCAATCACCGGGTAGTACGGCGCGCGCGGGTAGGCCGTCGATGGCCCCGCCGAGAGCATGTGGTACGGAGACGGCCCGTACACATGAGAGGGGAACACGCCCGGCGCCAGCCCAGCCTGGGGCGGATGCGGATGCATGGACAGCGGCGGGTGCTGCACACCACCGGGGGTGTCTGTGGCCGTCGGCTGCCCGCTGTGGCGACCCGAGCTATCCCCGTCCGAGGCGTCTGCCTCTTGTCTGGACCGATGGAGGCATTCCCCCTCGAGGCCCTGCTGTGCGCATGTGGCACAGACGCGGTCGATGCACTGATATCCCTTTCGAACGCATGTCGTGCACGGCCTGCACGCAGCACAAGCGGTCAGATGGCAGCGCAATCGGACGTGGCATGCGCGTTACCTTATCCCATCACAACGTACCTTGTCCCGTCTGTGTCGCGATCAGCTCCGAGCGTTCTTCATTACAGCGGGCATTGTACCCCTCACCTGCACGCCGCGCACGCCTGCAGCGACAACCAGTCAGTCGCATAACCAAACGGGATCGCAAGACGAGCTGACCGCCTTTACCCGCGTTCCATGTCCCCTCCCTTTCCGCTGCACGTTCACACACTCCCTTCCCTGTTCGACGCACTGCTTGCACGGGCGTGCGTCCTCACACTTCCGGTTCTCCGTCCGACACCCCCCGCACCGAAGCTTGACGAGCTTGGGTCCCCGTCCCACGTGCACACACGCTTCGTTCCGCGCGACACACCGCGCACAAGGCCGTTGATCATCGCACTAGGCAAAGCAGCCGCCATCGACCGACACGGTCAACGACAAACGAAAAAAAAAAAAAAAAAAAAAAACGCCCGCCCGCGCGCACCTTTTTGTTGTCCCGCCGACAGCTCTGACACGCCAACTTGGCCCGCTCGCTCTTCTGGCGATGGCTCCGGAGGACGAACACGGGCACCGGTGGTGGCGTCGACGTTGCCACCACGTCGACGGCGCGCATCCCGTGTGCGGTGGTCGTCGTCGTCATCTGCGGCTGTTCCTCGGCGCACGCTTGGTCCATGTCGCGGCAGCGCTGACACGGTTTGCCACCTTCGCAACGGACGCGGGCCTTGCGGCAGCTGTCGCATCCGTCGATGCACTGATCGATGGTGTACCCCTTCTTGATGCATGCGCCACAGGGCCTAAGAAGGGTAGAGAGAGAGAGAGATAGCGATACACGGTCTCAGTGGCGGGCACGAGACGCGCGGAGACTGCCTACTTTGTGCCATCGCACCGGATTTTGTCGCGCCTGGCGTGTGGGGCTGGTCAGGACAGAGGTCGCGCTGGGGGTTAGTGACGGTCACCTGCAACTCGCACACGCCTTTGGGGGATCTCGGAGTGAGCTGCCGTTCGGAACAGTGGACGGTCGGCAAACCTTGGTCGCCCTTCTTGGCCATGCTGTCGTCATGATGTCGGAAACCGGGATCGGTGTTGGCTCAGGCGGCGGCTGGGAATCCATCGGTCCCCTCGTCAGCATGGGCAGAGGACAAGGGTCGCGTGCGAATTTCAGTCTCCCTTTTGTATATACAACAACACTACTGGTACGCTACCGTCTGACGCTCGCAACAATAATTTAAAACCGGTCAATTAGCCTGATAGACGGCGACATAGTTGATCACCCATTGGGCATCTGAACAGCACCCGGTTGAGCAACAAGGACGAAAAACAGACCGATCAGTCCACTCACCAGCAAAGTTGCTCGTGTTCGCAACCATCTCTGCACACGTCCCAGGACAGCCAGAACTGCCATATGCGCTTCCAGCCCAGCCACCGCAGAGGGTCGTGTCAATGACCATCGAGTGATCGTAAAAGTTGTCAGCAATGTCGCACGTCTGGGCACTCCATAAACCTGCTGGGGTGCCCCAGTTCTCGGGGGTGGGTGCCTGGGCGGCGATATCCGACGGGATCTCGCTGCGGGTAAAGAACCACATGGACATCCCGGCTGTCGTGTCCCACAAGAGTGCGAACACCCCGCCTCCCGCATCGTTGAACCCATAAGCAAACGACGACGTGCTGCTGTCGGAGATACCACACCCAGCATCGGCATCCTGTGTGCTGTAGCAATTCGTGCCGAGAAGTTGGCCGGTAAACGTGTTCTGGTTGGACGGGTCTATCGTGCAAGGGTCGGATGTCCCGCTATGGAGCGTCATCTGGTTGTGAGTTTGGTCATCGACACCCTCGACGATGTCAATCTCTCCCCCGTAGGGCCAATTGGGTCCTACTGTCTGCAGTAACAACTCAGTCGTGCTGTCTCGTCAGAAAAGAAAACACGCAGACGGACCCAAAAACTCGGCCATGTGCTACAGCCAACGGGCATGGCAGCGGCGTCCAAGATGAACAGACCACTGTTGTACTGACTGTTCGACGTAATGCGAACACTACCGCAAATTAAAATTCATCGACGCGCGACCAAGCGGGACACCTCACGAATTGCGGTTTCCACCCACGGGGACGGTGCTCGTGGAGTCGACGGCGAGGACGGTAGCGCCGTTCCCGTTTACATACGCAAGCCCTGCGTCCATTGCGTCCTGCTCGTCCAGGTAGTTCACGTAGCCGTTCGTGGGGTCTGAGCCAGTAAAGAATGACCATTGTCTAGAAAAATGGGTCGGAAGGCGAGCCAAGAAACCATAGAGAGCGGATACGGTACGTGAAGAAATCTTCGCCCTGAAAATAGTCTTGGATGGAGTAGGTCCCGCTCTGACGGGCGATGTTGCGGTGATGGGATCTCGAAACGGTTTTGTGGGCACCAACTAGGGTGCCAAAGGGTATGGAAGCCAAAAGACAGATGGAAAGAGAGTACATCGGGATAACCACCAACGAGGGAGTGATCCTGAAAGAGGGATGGTGTGTTACAAAGGAAGGCGAGGAAGACAAGGACGGGGACACGGCGTCGCCATTTAAGTATGTCGGTCTTCAGGATGTCATTGCCACGCAACTGCGCGGAGGTACATGCGTAGAATGGGGTGGCGTCTGGCCACTGGCGAGGTCAAACGTAATGGGGATAATGAGTGTGCTGTTGTGTGGAATCACGCTGAACAAGGAAGCAATAAAAGAAAGACATACGTGGATTCAGGCCACCGCGCCTCCAACCTTGGCTTGACGGTCCAGGAGGGGTCGTATCTCCGCTGCCAAACCGAATAGCGAGCGTCGGTAGCCAAAGCCTGACACGGGAGGCGGCGGTCAGACAGCGACAGGCATGTCCCTTGCCCCTCACGAGGACGCGGGCCAGCGCAGGCAGCGTCTCACGCTTTTTTCCGTCACAATGGTGACACTGCACTCGAGGTGAGCCCGCCACCAAGGCCTTTTCACGGTCACCAAAGTGTGTCGGTTTTTGGGAGGGGATGCCTAGTGTCGCATTGGCGAGGGGTGCGGAGACCATGGAAGGTTGGGGCAAAGGCCCTGAATCTGTGATTCCCCCGGTGGCCTTCGCGTTCGATTCCAGTCGGCGGAACAGAATTCGAGACTCTATTGCGAAACAGGAACCAAGTTTCCTCGGCTACGTTTCTCCAAGTGCGCACAAGTGAAAGCGGACCAGACCCAAGGTCCGAACCAATCGCGAGCTGCCTCCACCACTTGGACATCGTCCCTCCAAAGTGGTGAGGGCCCATCGTTCGACGAGCACAGAAAATTCTCGGCGACAAGCGGGGCAATGCGATTAGCTTTCGCTCTTGAACGCGCATGTCAGGTTTTGGGCGGATGTCCCTGTGTCACTCGTCACCCGCGTCAGCGTGCAGGGGAAAGGTCCTTGTCCCGTCACGAGTACATGTAACCGAGCTCGAGTTACCCGTAACCCGGCCGAGCACTAGATATACAACACACACATGTTACAATATTGACCAACGTAGCGTTCGTCTTCCCCCCTCCCAAGCCACCCGCCCGTGGTAGCACACGATCAGGAGGAAGGAGTCCACACGTCGTTAACAGCAGTGGGTCCGCAATCAGTGATAGACAGCGACGTAGTTGATCCTCCATTGGGCATCTACACGGCGATCAGGCTGGGTAACTAGGTCGCGAACAACCGATCAGTCCACTCACCGGCAAAGTTGGTCGCGTTCGCAACCATCTCTGAACACGTCCCTGGACAGCCAGAACTGCCATATGCGCTTCCAGCCCAGCCACCGCAGATGGTCGTGTCAATGATTAACGAGTGATCGTAAAAGTTGGCAGATACGTCGCACGTCTGGGCACTCCAGAAACCCGACGGAGTGCCCCAGTTCCCAGGAGTGGGCTTTTGGTTGGCGATATCCGACGGGATGTCGTCGCGAGCAAAATGCCACAAAGACATGCCTTGCTGTGTGTCCCACAAAAAGGCAAAGACGCCTCCCTGAGCGTCGTTGAACCCATAGCCGAACGAGCTCGTGTCAGAGTCCAGGATGGAACATCCAGAGTCGGAGGACTGGGTGCTATAGCAGTTCGAGTTGAGAAGCCGGCCAGTGAACGCGCTCTCGTCGGACGTGTCTATCGTGCAGGCGTTGGATGTCCCGCTATGGAGCGTCATCTGGTTGCGCGTTTGATCATTGACACCCTCGACGATGTCAATCTCTCCCGCGTCGGGCCAGTCGGGTCCGTTGGTCTGCAGCGAACATCCGTTTAGCCATGCCGAGTCGCTCCGAGAAAAGAGCAAACGACGGACCCAAAAGCTAGGCCACGTGCCGCAGCCGACGGGCATTGCAGCTGCGTCCAAAATGAACAGACCGCCCGTGTAACTCTTGCTGGACGTGATGCGGACGCTGCAAACGGTGATCAAACGATCGGACACGCGGCCGAGCGGACATCACGCCTCACGAGTTGCGCTTTCCGCCCGCAGCGACGTTGCTCGTGGAGTCGACGGCGAGGACGACAGAGTTGTCCGAGCTGTCCACATATGCCAGTCCCTGGGACTCTGCCTCCTGCATGCTCACGTAGTTCACGTTGCCGTTCGTGGGGTCTGAGCCAGTAAAGAACGTCCATTGTCTAGAGGGGGCGTTCGGGTCGCGAACACAGTGCAAGCCAGACGGACACGTACGAGAAAAAGTCTTGACCCTGATACCGATCCTCGAGGGTGTATGTCCTGGTGCTCTGGCGGGCCACCTGCTGGAGGCGGGGTCTGGGCGAGGTGCTCAGAGCGACGACGAGGGCTCCACACGGGATGACGGTCAGGAGGCTAGCGAAACGAGGGTACATCGAAAGGTCCGTCGACGGTGAAAGGAAGGACACCAGATGAAGGATCGTTGAGTGCTGGGAAAGGACGAGCGCACGGAGGGGAGCTGATTCTTATACGGCACCGTCCACATGACGAAGGCGCGTGTGTCTGTTCGGACAAGACGACGCCGTGAGCGCTATGACCTTTTGTGGGGATGTTGATGTAAATTGCGCAGGATCAAAAGAGGTGTGCGGAACACGAACGGGTAGCATCAACGTACAACGCGATGGACTTCGAAGCATCGCCGTTCCGGGGCCCTCCGCCAGTGCGGCCGACCCATTTGTGGGGTGTCTTGCACGTCTGCAAAGGCGAGCTCCGAGGACAAGCGTCCGAGTCGGCCATCTGCGGGTCGAGTTGGAGCTGATAAGATGAGCGTTGTTCTCGTCAGATCCCCTCAAACCACGCACACGGCCGCCATGTCGTCACTCTAGCTACTAGCCTGTCGCTAGGGCCACGCGCACGCCTCGTTCCCGGCTATTGTGCATGCGAGGCAACACAAGACAATAATAACCACAGGTCTACAAATCAAGCAAGTATTCTGACCGCAGCGCGCTTACTAAACCGGGTCGTCAGTCTCACGGAACCTGGCGGCGACCGACCACGCACCGTAATGACCGTCGGTTCGTCTCGTTGTAGCAACGCCTTGAGCGCTGTGATCTCCAGTGCCACCTCGATCAGTCCCTCGAGTCCCTCCGCAGTGTTCCTGTTCAGCTCCTTCTCCCCCGCCTCTGGTCCGACGTAGCGCTCGATGTACACCCTCACCGTGGCGCCCGCACTGCCCGTCCCGCTCAGTCGAAACACCACGCGGGAGCCGTCATCGAACAACACCACTTGGCCCTGGTTCGCGCTCACACTCTTGTCGATCGGATCCGTGTACGAAAAGTTGGACACCGAGGCAATCTTGTAGTCTTGGCCCGTGCTCTTTGAGCGGTGGGTCGTGTTGACCAGCGAGGACGTCTCGATTGCCTTGTTCAGAAGCGCGACCAGCTTGTTTGCACCCTCCGAAGACACCTCTTCGTAGTCGTATCGGCTGAAGAACGAGCGGCCATAGGTCGCGTAGTGTTCCTGAAGAAGTTCCTTGATCCCGATGAGCTTGTTCGGAGATGCCTTGTTGGCAGCCGCAAGAATGTTGAGCCATGCTTCCCATCCAGGGGTCAGCAACCGCCGAATCACGGAACCGTGCTCGTTCTTACCCACAATCGCCCACAGTCCATCTTTTTCACGAATGTGGTCTGAGCCCGTCCCGAAAGATTCCTCCCCACAGATCGAGAGGCGTCCCGCATCCATCAGGTTCCCAAAGAATTTCCAGCCTGTTGTAAACATACTCGGTCAGCTACCCAGTGTGGGTCGACCAGGGGCGACTTGCCAGTGGGCACCTCAAAGTATTCCAGCTTCTTTTTCTTCGCGACGAGATCGATTGCCTTGCTGGTCGGCATGCTGCGGGCGAGACCTTTGATGCCCCCCTTCTTAAAGTACGGGATGACATCCGCCCGGTCCGCGATGATGGCCACCGAGTCCGACGGCGTGACGAACGCGCCCTTGCCGTAGATCATGTTTCTGTCCCCATCCCCATCGCTGGCGGCCCCAAACTGGATGTTGTGCTTCTCAACCGCCTCGACCAGCGAGTGCGCATACGTCAAGTTCGGGTCGGGATGTCCGCCACCAAAGTCGGGCAGCGGGTCGCTGTTCTGGATCGCACCCTCGGGCAGACCGAGTTCTTGGATGAAGATCGCGCGCGCATAGGGTCCGGTGACGCCATGCAGACCGTCAAACAGAACACGAAACGACTCGGCATTGTCGTGGAGGAAGCTCTTGATGAGCGCGAAATCAAAGATCTCCTTCAACAGCGCGACGTAATCCGCGACGGAGTCGATGATCTCCACTTGGGTGGGTCCGTAGGTGGTTTCGCCAATCTTTGAGAGATCGACCTGGTGGATGTGTGTAACGTAAGGACACGCACGCATCGACGGCGACGGACAAGCGGCGCACAGCGTCAGCCTCGATGATCTTGTATTTCTCGATCGTCCGCGTGGCCTCGTAAATCTTGTTGGTCACGTTTTCCGGGGCAGGCCCGCCGTTGGACACGTTGTACTTGATCCCAAAGTCGTTGTCGGGACCACCGGGGTTGTGGCTCGCGGTGAGGAGGATGCCGCCGTTGGCTTTGTACTTTCGGATCACGTTCGACGCGGCCGGGGTCGACAGGATCGAGTCTTTGCCGATGATCAACTTTTTCACGCCGTTGGCGGAACCAATCTTGAGGATGGTCTGCACGGTCTCTGGGGAAAAGAAACGACCGTCGCCCCCGATGACGAGCGTCGCGCCAGCTGCGTCGATCGAATCAAGGATGGACTGGATAAAGTTCTCGGTGTAGTGCTGCAAGGCAAAACGTGCTTGAGCGCGGCGATCCATCCACGAAACTCGTCAGTCGCGTACGGGTTGCTGGAACACCTTGACCCTGCCGATCCGTGTCGGTCAGACGGCCTCGAGCAACCGCGGAGACGTGGACAGACCTCTTCCTCAGCCCAGACGTGCCAGGCTTCTGGCCATCAAACGGTTTGGTGGGTATTTCCTCGACCTGATAAGCCATCGTTGCAGACGGAGCGTGATCCCACCGCGACCGCTTTTATCTGTCGATCACACGTGACAGCCCCACTCCCCGTCCGTACCCGACGTGTATCTAGAACCTCCCCCTGTCGCTGGTCTCGCCAAAGGCTTCCGTGAACGCCCTTGCCAGGTGCGGCAACATGTCCTGAGTGACCAGCCCACGGCCCTCCACCGCGAACGCCCTCTTGCTGCACGTACGCGTGACGATGCTACCGCCGATCGCGGCCAAGATGGGCAGCCTCGACACCGCAAGACTATGATCCCTATCGAGACCGGTCAGAGACACACATCGCACGACGACGAACAAGGACGCACCCAAACGCGCCGTCCTCATAACACTTGCCCCATGCCAACATCGTGCCCACGCACCCGCTCAGCACGTCCCCCTGTCCCCCACACCGCTTCATCCCGCCCTCGACATCCACCTCCACCACCTCCCTCACCTTTTCCCGTTCCTCTTCCCCCTCTCCCTCCTGCACCCGAATCCCGCTCGCCTTCAAGTCCGCCTCCTCCCCCGTCGTATCGCTCGCGATCACGTCCTTGGCCCCCTTCTCCAGTACGACCACCCCCCCGAGCCGCCTCGACACTTCCGCCGCCTTCGCCCGCTCCTCTCCACCGACCCCGACCTGCTCACACAGCCGCCGAAACTCGACCACGTTGGGCGTCAGCACCGCGCGCCGGTACCCCCGCACGAGTCCCAGTCCCTCCTCCCCATCGCTGCGCCCGATCATCCACAGCGCGTCCGCGTCGAGGACGACAAACATGGCGCGCGCACGGGCGCACTCGAGCGCCGCGCGCGCGTACCGCTGCATGTACGTCTCCCGGCCGAGACCCGGTCCCAGGACGAGGACGTGCAGCCGGGCGAGGATGCCGTCGATCTCTGTCGTCACCCTGTCCTGCGGACTGCGTGAGGGCGACGGGCGATGAGTATGGGCAACGGGCAATGGGCGTAGAAACGCGGCACGCACGCGTCTTCGCACAGGATGGGGTGCACGATCAGGTCGGGCGAGTAGGACTTGATCGCCTGTGCCGCCGTCGGCGCACAGATGACGTGCGACAGGTCTGCGCCCTAGAAAAGTGCGTAGCGTCAGCGTCCCGCGCTCGCGCAGACGGATCCTATACCAGGCGCAGCGCCGACATGGCCGCAAAGAACGGCGCGCCAGTGTAGCTAGATGATGTACGTTTGTTGTGAGGACACCGTCGCCGTCATCGCACGGAACCAAGGAAAACGATTGGGACAGACGCACTCGAGAGCCCCTCCTAGGACGCCCACCCTGCCTACGCAGCGGACCTGGGTTCACGAGCTCACGGGCTGGGGACGAGGACGCACCTGACTGGCCCTTGTGCAGGGTGCCATTGAGGGGCGGGACGATCTGCTTTATTTGCTCGATGATAGCTTTTGGAACGGGCATGAAGTCGGCCAGGAGGTCGTTCACCAGCACAGCAGGTTCAGCCCAATAGGATATCAGAGGAAACAGCAGGTGATACAACACGTATGTACTCGGGCTGCCACTACCGGCACCACCCATCCAGCGACAGGCGGCAACAGACAGGAAAAAAAAAAAAGTAGGCGCAAAACACTATTAGCTTTCAATTTGTACGATAGAAAGAGGTCGACTTTAGCGTGGATCAAGTGAAGCTGTAAATCCAACCAGAGAAAAAAGGATCGTTCAAGGGGTAATATGTACTATGCAGTGAAGACAGCAGACCGACCCGATGGAGATGACAGGTGATGGAAACCCAAGCAAGGGTCCAATAATTCCAAAAAATAAGTAGTAAAGGTCGTCAAGGACGCGGTCGAGCCCCACGCGGAACGGACCAAGATCATGTCGTTGGAACGCCAGCAGGGGCCCCATTATTCCACAAGGAGCCCAAAAAGGCTCCCGCGTTGGACATGATTTCGACAGCGCGGCCGACCAGGGTGCCCTGCTGGCCGTCATCTCCATTTCGGGTCGGGCTCCTAGAGCTGCCAGGTCTCCGTTCGTGGCGGAGGATGGGCGGGGACGACTTGGTGGGAGAGGGAGGGGAAAGCATGGGAAGAATCGGCGAGTTGGCGGGAGTGGGTTGGCGGGAGATGGATTCCTGTTCTTCCTGCGCGCAACTGGGCGAAACGGGTATCGGTGTCGACGGTGCCTCGGTGTAACTCGTCTGAGTAATCGGCCTGGCATCGAGCACGAGACGCGGCGGCGAGCGGCGAGCGGATGCCGGAACGAGCGTAAGCGTGGAAGACCCGGACGAAGATGGTTCGGAAGTGTTCTTCCGCACTTCGGGAACAGGCGCTCGCCGCGGTTGGGCGACCGCACATACGGCGGCGTGTGGGCTCTCTGGACTCAGACTAGAATTGGACCCAGACCCTGAATGCGAGTTGGATCTTCGTGGTAACCGATCTCGACCTCTCTCTGTGGACCACCTGCCCTCTTTCTCAGCTCTCGTATCACGTTCCCGATCTCTCATGCCAACGCTACCTATACCGAGCCCGACGTTTGCGTCGGGACTAAGCCGGCCAACTGGGCTGTCGGTATTGACGCTTTCGCGATCTGAAAACGAGGATGTGCGCGTGACGCTGCGTCCACGGGGTTGATCTGCCAGTGCCTGGGAAGCGAATGACGAAGATGAGGGAGAGCGACCTCGCACAGGACCGGGATCTGACGGGGCAAGAAAGGCGCCACCGGAACCCTGGGCAGGCGTACTTGCACGCGGAACGACAGCATCCGAACTTGCATCAGCAGCATTAGTAGACGGGGTGATCGTATTTGGCGAAGGGGTACGGGAACGCGATCTACTTCTGGATCTGGAATGCGACCTTGACCGTGGGATGTCTGGATGGCCGTCAGGAGAGCTGACGATGACTTCGGGACCAGCCGGATTCTGACCAACTGTGGGCAAGGTGTCCTCTGCACGACGGTCGTCACCTGGATCGAGCGGGGGTGTAGCATCTAGGGGATCGATGGTGTGATCTTGTTGCGCAATCGGCGTCTGTGCGACGGGGGGAGAAGCGGTCAAGGGCTGATTCAAGAGCTGTGGGGAGTCTGTCACGGCAGACTCCAAGGGAGCTGCGTCGTCGATCGTGTCGTCGATCTCTTCTGTTGCCGAGTAAACATACGAAGGGGGGACGTAGACGAGCTCGACGGGAGAGTCGTGCGCGCCATAAGGGGGCCAGTCCTTGGGGTCGCGGGCGTGACGAGAGTAGGAAGGCAAATGAGCATGGGAGAGCGGGTATGGGGGACAGTCGTCATCGTCGTCCAACTTTGTCTTGAGGATGGTGGGTGCGATGAGGGCGGTGGTGACGAGCTCCTTGTCGGTGCTCTGGGAGCGCATGATGAAGCCGTTGTTGCGACGCTTGCGGTGGGCAGAGGCGCGGGGGGGCTTGGACGGGCGGGAGTGTGGGGAGGACGAGTTGGAGGAGGAGGAGTGGGCGGGAGAGCGAGGGGGGGCGGGATGGCGGACACGCATGTGGAGGACCTCCTCCTCCTCGTCCTCTTCGGAGGCAGACGAGGAGGGAGGGGAGACGGAGTGCGGGGGCGGGGAATGATGCGGGGGGACGGGCGGGTAGGCGGGGGAGTCGGGGCGGTCGTTGAAGAGGAGCTCGTCGGCCTCGTCGATGATGCCGTCCTCGGAGTCCTCGTCGTACCTGGCGGGGGTGAGCGCACGGAGGGATGGGAAAAAAAAAAGAGGACGGACCCGTCGTCGTCGAGGGGACAGCGATCGCCAAAATGGGGGGGCAGGCGTGGGCGCTTCTTTTTTGGCTTGTCGATGGCGATGCGCTGCTCCACAAACGTGTTGAAGCTGATGTGCTTACGTTTCTGTCCGGGGGCCACGGAGGAAGGCGGCGACTCGGCCTGGAGCAAGCTAGACGCCGGCATGTCCCCCACACGCGGGGGCGACTCCCGACTGGGCGCACGGTGGGCGCCCCACCGCGCAATCTGCGTGTCGCTCTTGGTGTGCACGAGCGGCGGGCGGGCGAGTCTGTGCGGCGAGCCCGGGTCGCCATCCGACATGATCAGCGGCACATCCTCCTCCTCGGACTCGGGCGGGCTGAGCATGGGCGAGAGCGGAAAGTCGGAGGTGAGCAGCTCGCAGATGGAGCGGTGCTTGAGGATTGGCTTGCGAGCGATGCCGGCCACGCCGTCGAGGGTGGGGGACGGGGACGCGGGGAGGTCGAGCGCAGCCGTAGCACCGGGCGACGGCCGTGGTGTTGGCTCTGCGGTGTGGAGGGGGCCGTAGAGCCAGGTGACGTCCGAGTCCTTGAGCCTGGACACGGACGTGAGCGACGACGAAAAGCAGCGAGGGGGGTCCAGGACCCCACACGCGCAGGCCAACGATCTCGGGGATCAGAAAAAGAGGGGGGCTGACCAGTTGAGCGTCTCTGGGGTGACGGTCTTGAGGCCGTTGCGCTGTTTCCACCAGGTGCGCCAGGAGGCGTTTTCGAGGCGGACGCCGTTGGCGATTTCGTTCTTGAGGCGGGTCATGTTGCGCCAGGAGCGCCAGACGTCCTCCTCGCGCCACTCGTGGGAGAGGTAGTCGACCTGGCCGCGGGGGAGGTCCGAGAGTGCGGAGTCGTCGGGGACGACGCTGACGACGGGGATGTGGGCGGCCATGGCACCCGGGTATCGAGGAGAGAGTGCGAGGCGAGGCGAAGAGCGGCCTTATCAGAACGCGTTGATGACCTGGGAAGCGGAGGCACGGCGGAGTGGCCAGGGAGATTAAAAACAGACGACCGGAACTTGCTCTCACTCACATGTCACGTGAATCAGCCCTGCTCCCATGTCGACCGACACGCCATGGCAGGACACCCTCGACCTCGACGCCCATGTCTGGCCCGACCCTCCCGGCCACCCCCCCTCCCGCCCGAGCTCACCAGGCCTCCTCGCCGCCATCGCCCGCTCCCTCGCCATCCCATCCGTCGTCCGCCCCCGCCCACGCCCGCTCTCCATGGACTCCCCAACCCCACAGCGTCCTCCCTCAGACCCATCCCCGTCCGCGTCTCCCCCGGCGACCACCCCCCGCAGGGACAAGGTCCCCCAGTTCGACTTCCAGGTCTTCCTTGACCAGATGAAGTCCCGCGGCGCAGAGCCCGTCGCAAAGTACCTCAGATCGCAAGTCGCTCCCCCCCCCGTCCTCCGTCCCGCTCACACCGTTCCCCTCCCAGCTTCCTGAGCAACTTTGCAAAGAGAACGTTCACCGTCAACGATCAGGTCAAGGTCATCAACGACTTCTTGAATGTACGACCCCACGACCACGATCCCGCTTGATCTGCTCAACCGTCCCCTTTCCCAGTTCATCGCCGCAAAGATGAGAGAGTCCGACGTCTGGCGCAACGCCTCCGAATCCGAATTCGAGAACGCCATGGAGGGCATGGAGAAACTCGTCATGAACAAACTCTACGACTTGTTTGTCGCTCCACGCACTCGTCTCCACGCTCGTTATTCACCCCACATTCCAGTACCTTTACACCCTCCCTGCCCCTCTTATCCCCTCCGCGGCCAGTCACCGCAGACGATCTCGAGCGGGACCGCATTCTTGCTCAGAGGATATTCTTGTTCCAATGGATCAAACCATCGCATCTTGACATTCCCGAGCTCGAGAGCGATGAGCCGGGCATCGTCGGGTTTCTCGAATTCGCACAACAAGGTCATCCATCTCGCCAAATTCATTCCCCCGCCTGACCATCCCCCGCAAAAGAATTATGTAAAGTGAACCACTACAAGGCACCAAGAGACAAATTAATCTGCATCCTAAATTGCTGCAAGGTTATCTTTGGTTCGTCGCTCGTCATATCACTTTACCCGTAAACGATCGGCGACTGATCCAACGCCAAGGTCTTCTTCGTCATTTACGAAAAGACGAAGGCGCAGATTCCTTTGTCCCCGTCCTCATCTTTGTGGTCCTCAAGGCCAACCCAGACCACCTTCTCTCAAACGTCGAGTATGCGCGCGCTCGCTTTGGCTCGGCGAGCTTGCTGACCTGCATCGCGCTAGATTCATTAACCGCTTCCGGAACCCCGCGAAGCTGCAGAGTGAGGCGGGCTATTACCTGTCAAGTCTCGTGCGTTTTGGCTCGTTTAGGCGAATCCCCAAGTCCATTCACAAACCAGATCCGACCTAGATGGGCGCAGTCCAGTTTATCGAGACGATGGACCACACGTCTGTCTCAAACATCACTCGGGTGGAATTTGAGCGGCGAGTGCTGTTATCTGACGGTTTTCCTTCAGTGCTCACTGCAAGTTCACAGGCACGTCGAGCTGGCAATCCAATCCCTGCCTCCTTCGGTACCTTCTTCGCCAACGTCGTCCACATCGTCGTTTGTGCCATCACCCAGATCACCGCTCCCTTCTCCGCACGCAGGAGAAGAGTCGGCCCAGCCATTGACGCTCCCTGTTCCGTCGCAAGGGCAGAGCATAGGCGAAGATGCGCGTCGGTTGCTTCAAAAGACGGGTGATGTCGTCTCGAAGCCACTTGGAGCGATCAGTCGCATCTTTAGCGATGCTCTCGACGAGAAGATGTCGTATCTGCCAGGCCCGTTCGCGCCTTTCGAGCTTGCAAGGGAACGGGCTCAAGAAGGGTCAGAGAATCGGAGCGAACAGCATTGGATACGCTCTGATCAGATTGCTCCATCTAGGCCCGGAGGGAACACGCCCAAGACCAGAGAAGGGGCCTCGCAGTCGCCCATCCAGACGACGTACAAGCCGCGCGTTCGGAGGCCATCACCGGTACCGCCATTGTCGAGTGGCGCGTCATCGGGTGCAGAGGACACGTCCGGCACGTTGAAACCGACAGCCGCCTCAAAGGTTGTCCCCGGCGCTGCACCGGCACTCGGATCTTCGCCGTGGCAGGACGGCCGGCCGTCGTCCGGTACTTACCCGAGTCCGATCCCACAGCATTTGCAGCCGCCCCATCAGGATCAGCATATTTCCCGGACGCCAACGCCGTCTCTGGATCTGTCTGCCGTGCAGGCCGAGATAGACAGGGCACATGCACACGCCAGTGCAGCCTCGCGCAGCACGCTTGCTCAGATATTCTCAAGCGTGGATGCCGAGGTGCGCGAGTGGGTGCTCGAAGCAAACGGCGGGGACTTGGGCAAGAGCATCGAGGCACTGCTAGAGATGAGCGGAGGCTCGTAGCGACTGCACCATGCGGGTGGCGTGCGCGCCAGGTTGGCAGGACCGTCCGTGTTGTTGCGTCGTGATCGATTGGGATTGGAAGTGGGTATGATTTTGGTTGGGGACGCGACATGATCCGTGGCTGAAGCGGGTGTTTGGAGGTACGTCCAGCCCGCTCAGAACCGACTGTTGCTCATGACACTAGCAGGAACGTGTTTCAGTGTCTTGCGCCATTTCTCGGTAGATACTTGATGTTTTGGCCCAGCCTTTTTTCACATACTGCGGGGTAAATCAAATCGAATCCAATCGACGGAATCCGTCCAGTTCCCAAAAGCGAGTGAGTGACACCCCGACGTACACCCCACCGGGCGGGTCTTTCACAACCAGCAGCTCTCCGCCAGTCAGAATCATCGACACGGGTGTACGAACTGGTCACCCCTGAATCTCCAATGCATTCTGAAGCGCCTTATGTTGTCATAGGCTGGTGCGAGGACTTGCACCAGGTCCCGTTGATGCACCCTCAAACGACAGGTCTTAGTGGATGATCCGCGTTCGAAGCTGGAGTTTTCAGGGCGTCTTCCGTGGCGCATGTCAGTGACGACTTGAAGCATCAGTCTGCAGGTTCGCTCATGTGCTCCTCCGCTGTGATCCGTCTGTTTCTTCGTAATAGGCCCTCTCGGAGGTTGCCACCTTCGGATCCAACATGAAACGTTGGTGGTAGCCCCCAAGTGGGATATCTGTCCCTGGGGGAGGGTCTCGTGAGAGTCCTCTCTCGCTGGGGCCCCGGATCATTGTCGACTTGTCTTTTTTCCTGACAGCAATGTGACCAACTTTGATGGACTGCAAGACGTGGGGGTACAGTTGGATCGATTGCCATGTCTAGGGTTGATCGACTCCCATGGTCGGGTCGACCTTTGTCAGTCGTGCATGTTTTGTGGGTTGCCCCTGTCGAGCGCCATCACCAAGGCACACCCCTTGTCAAGCGCATTCTTGAGGCTTCCACGGTCACCCCCAGCCATCGCAGTGTCTGTATCTCGCATGAACTTGTCTCGTTCACCATGTATTCTTCATCTACGGACGACGCGTCATAAACAGCCAAGAGTGTGCGTCTCAGATCCAAGACTCCTGCCAGGTCGCGCGTGAGCAGCCTCAGAGAGACGGGACCCAAACACAGCGCTTGGCTGGATGTTCTGAGGGATGTCCACTTGTGTGTTTACTACCACTGCACTGCGGGCGTACGACGCCGAGTGGGACGCGTCTGTGAGATCGAGGGGCGGTTGAGGCAAGGACGCGCTGTGCCTGCGGGCGAGGGCGGGCACCACGTCATCCTGGGGTGGGTAGTGCGGCGGTCGAGCTGGCCATAACGCCGACGACCGCGTCCGATGTGGCGATCTGCAGGACGACTTATCGATCGACTGTTGCCGTGACCGATACGTGTCCGAGTGGGGTCATCGCGTGAGGGTCTGCATCCAAGCGCATGCAAATGACGTCCAGGAATGTACAAAAACGACGAGACGTTTCAAGCCATCAGGCGCATCGTGACCGGATCACGACCAACACCGATGAATGAGCCAACCAAGCAAGGACGGCGCGAACGTGCGCAGATGTACGGTTGTTTGTGGCTGCGCGTGCCGAGTGCCCGCTGATATGCATCACCGTCGAGCGGGACGCTGCTTTCCTGCGAGAATGCACGGCGACGGGTGCTCGCAAGCACTGTGCAGTGTGCACGGTCGCACGTCCTTTGCGAGCCCAGCTCACACCGGCGCGGGATGCGTCGACACGCTCGCGACCGCTTAACTGCCGCACCTGCCCTAAATCGATTTGCTATCACCCTTTTGGAGTTAAAAAGCGGCCGGCATGCGTCGTCGCGGGCCAAATCCATCTTCTTTCTCCCTCTCCTTTTCCTTTCGTCATACCCCGCACACCCCGCCCACACACGCATCCCCATCTCTTTTCCCTTCTTTCTACCCTGTTTTATTAGCCAACCGAAAGCGACTTTGGGACAAAAAATGGGCCGTCCTCTCTACTCGCATGCGTTCGTAACCACTCCTGCTGTGCGGGACCCAGAGCCGCCGGCCTGCGAGAAATGGTCGTACCTCAACGCCTTTGATCCTGACTCGGACGAGTTCTTTGACAACGAGAACGCCGTGTACGAGGACTTTGTGGACCCCGTCACCCCCGTGAGCGCGGAAGAGGAGGAAGACGACGACGACGACGAAGAGGAGAGGGACATGCTCGTCGTCCGGATGGGCAATGCCAGCCCGATCGCTTCCGAGAGCAGCAGCCTGAGCGACAGTGACAGCCCACTCGCTGCAGAGCACCCCGCACGTCTCAGCCTGGACGCCTTCCGCGACGCCAGACACACCGAGGAGGGCGAGTCAGAGTCTGTGGAGCCTGCTGTCCGTGTCCGTCTTGCTGGACGTACCTCGACGGGCGACTCTCGCTGGGGGACGGAGGTGTTTCCGCGACGCGGGTTTGTGACGACGCCCGCGATTCGGAACGTGTCTTATCGGCGCGAGGAATCGTTGTCCGTGCCTACCCCGAGCGCACCCATTCCGGTACCTGCCATCTCCCGCCGTGCTTCTGTGGCGGACGAGCGCATGCTCCTATCGCCTTCCACGCCGCCCCGTCAGGCCCCGGCAGCTCATCTGGCCATGTCTCCTCCGCCCACCAGCACTCCCAGACTTTACTCGTGGGCACGCAACCCAAGTCACCCTGCTTCGCCGTCCTCTGGTGGCCCCTTTACCAACCCACACGCCCGCACATCCTACGCACATCTCTCTCCTGTGCTCATTCGTATCCGTGATGTAACTGTCTAGTTTCCGACTTGTCGCATGGTCCTCAAAATCAGCATCGGTCTCCACCTTCTCTGTCATCCTTGGTTCTTTTTCGGGTTTACACTTGGTTGCACGCATCTACCGTCCTTTATATTCTTCTACGCACATCTAATCCGCTCACTTATGCATCCTATATATGCTGTCCGCAAAGCACTACGACACGTGTTTTGCTGTACCATCGTCTGTTTCTATAGTGACCGCAAGTGACTAGATTAGAGAAGAACCTTTAGTAGAGTGTTTGGCTCTGGAATCTCATTCTTCGGCTCAGCCTCCCCACCTCGCGTCCCACTTGCCAATGCACTCGGCGATCGCCCACGTCGATCTGTCCGCCGTTTTGGAAAGCACCAGACAAACGGCATCTTCGGCATCTAGCCCAGGCACCCTCAGAGGTGCTTCCTTGTCCAGGCACTCTGGCACATACGGCACGGGCGTTGCCAAACTGGAGTGCAACGTGATCGCGATAAACGGGTGATCGTCGCCGCGCGACGCCGACGCCGACAAGATCGATCTACACACGCACGCCGTGAGCGGCCCGAGCGCGCGCTGAAAGAAGGACGGCGCACACGGCCGTGTCGATCACAGATTGCACAAACGCGTCGTCCATCACGTGGCCCTTCCAGCGCAAGTGCGTCACGTCCGCGATCCCGCACGGCGACGGCGGCTCGTACACGGCCACGTACGAGTCCACGCGGTCGTTGGCGCGCAGTCTACGCGCGTCAGAGCGCCCCACGGTCTGTCGGTCACGGACACGCACCGCTGTGCGCCCAGACACGCCATGCCGACCCACTCGAACAGCGCCTCGAGCCGCGTCTCTGCGTCGTCGTCGTCGGCTGGGACGAGTAGGTCGCCGGGGCGGGGGACGTACACGTCCGTCGCGTGCCGCACGCGCGCCGTCACGTCCTCCCGCGCCGACGTCGACAACCCTGGCCCCCAACACGGCCGTCAGTCGGAGAGTGGCGAGAGGAGCGCACGCACCGTCTCCGCCCACGTAGGCCACGTGCCACCGACCGCGTCCGGTGGCGTGCCTCGCCCGGTCCCAGACGGCCATCGCGGCCCGGTGACGCGCCTGCATGCCCGCAGGCGTCGCGGTCCGCCGGAGCGGTACGCTAATCACTGTGGGCCGCCCTGTCGTCATCGAAGGGGAGGGAGAGGGAGGGGGTGCGAGGACGTACCGTACCGCTCCGGACACCCTCTGAACGGGAGCTTCCTGCCCACGACCCCGAGCTGCTCGTAGAGCGTCTTGGAGACAGACAGGGTGAGGACCCCACGCGGGTCGATGCACCACGTGTCGTCGCTGTCGGCATCCCCATCGTGGAGGACGGGGATGGCTTTCAGTGGTCTGTCGGGGGACGGCGGTCAATGCGGGGGCCACTCGCTGAAAGAGAACCAGGCTGACACGTCTGGAGTCGTCGCGTAGACGTCGGCCACGGTCCACTCGGCGGTCGAATAGGTCGTCCTGAGGGACACGAACGCGTCGCCTTGAACGAGGCGCGATGGGAAAACGACGTCGATCTAATCCAGAGATGAAGCCGATCTCGCGCGGGGGGACGGTGAAAGCAAACAGACTTGCTCGACAAACGGGTGCGACGCCGCGAGTCGGTCCAGCCGTGGTGCAGGGAGCGTGCCCGTGGTGAGCCTGATTCTCGTCGCAGACATTGCTATGGGTACACAGCCACAGCGTCAACTAGCGAACGACATGGCCAGGGTCACCGACGAGGATGTTGTCGATCAGCCTCGTCTTGCCCACCCAGACAGCCCCACTCAAAATCACCGGTCCATCGCCGACAGACTGTCTCTGCGACTGTCCGTCCAGAATCTCAAACGTGTCCGGGTCGTTCATCTGGATATAGTCCGGCCTCATATCGATCCCTCTCGACACAGCTCCCCTGACCGCGCCCGTCACGAGCACCTCTGCCGCACGTATGCACGCCTCCTTGGTCTCCCCCGCCAGCCAGCCCGACTCGGCAGCCTGCAGTGCTCTGTACAGCGTGTTCGCGACAGTCCGCTCTTCCGTGGACAGATACGCGTTCCGCGACGACAAGGCCAGCCCGTCGACCGGGTCCCGCTCCGTCGGGACGATATGCACGTGGTCCGCGTCTGGATTCGCGAGCAAGAGGTCACGGCACATTCGGCGAACCAACAGCGCTTGCTGGATATCCTTTTGTCCAAAATACGCGCTCGTCGGCTGGTCGCCGTCAGCGTCCGGCGGCACGGTCGATCGAGAGAGGGAGGACGCACCTGAACGACGTTGAACAGCTTGGCCACGATCGTGGCCATGCCTCTGAAAAAGTGGGGACGACTGGCGCCCTCCATCTGGTGGCTGTAGCCCTTGATGTCGACGAACGTGCCCTTTTGGAGGGAGACGTCCTGATGGATCCCGGACGGGTACATGTCCTGGACGCCGGGCAGGAACACGGCGGACGGTGTCCGGACGTCGCCCGAGACGTCCACCTCTTGTGTCGCCAGCTGTTCGAGATCGGTGGGCAAGGTGCGCGGATAGGCGCCAAAGTCCTCGTGCAGTGCAAACTGGGCGGGGTTGACAAAGATGGAGACGACGGTCAAGTCGTTGTCGTGCAGCGACCTGCGAACTGTGGGTCAAGGCGTGTGAGCGCGCAAAGAGTGAGCGACGGTCGCGTCGCTGACCGAGAGCGAGGTGGCCGCTGTGCAAGGCGCCCATCGTGGGCACAAAGCCGACCGATTTCTTGAGGTCAAAGGCGGACTGCCGCCATGTTCTGAGGGCAGGGATGGAAGACAGGACCGGGATGGAAGAGAGTGGGAGCGTCGAGGAGGACATGGCGACTCTGCGGACGTGATGAAACACTTGCAAAGTCCCCCGAACGGGCCGAGGCGACTGCATCGGGTGTGGGACAGGACGTGAGCATGGTCGCCCAGCTCAAGCCTTTGTGTAGTGGGAAGCAGCCTCCTACTTATCACGTGGACTGCTGTAGATGACCTCATCGGTATCCAGGATCCCTCTCCGTCTTGCCACCACGCTTCCCCTGCTGCTTCTCGTACGCCGCTTTCCAGCGCCACCACTCTGTCTCTCTCCCACCATCAGCCCAGACCGCCCATCCATCCCTGACCCGCACCCACCTCACCACAGGATGTCCAAGGACCCCAGCACGCGCACGTCCAAACACCGAGCGCGGCCGCGTGCGGGGAAGCTGCTCCGTCAGGACGTAGTGCACGATGCCGAGATTGACACCAATCCCAAGCCCCCACGCCACCTGGCGTGCCGTGTGGTACAGCAGGTTCAATCTGACAGGCACACGATCATGTTCTCCCCAGAGCAATGATCATGTTGGTCCCTACTGACCTCGAGTAAGCCACCAGTCCAGCCCAGGCAACGATGCCGACGTAGACCATGAATCTGAACGCGCGGTCGAGCATGGGATACCCACACGAGGCGAACCGATGGCGGAAATACACATGGCAAACCAGGAATGCGCCGAAATAGCCCATGTATTGACTGTGCGACGACGGAAACCCATATCCGTTCAGGTGGTGCTCACTGCCTGCATCCATCCAGACTCAGCGCTCGTGGTGTGGCCAGGCTGTGTGATCGGATCCATACCCTTTGGGCGTTCTTCCTTGACGATGTGCTTCAACACCCAGTTGAGCGCTTCGCAGAGCAACTGGCCTGCCCACATGTTGATGACGGTGAGCTCGCGCGTCTGCACGGCAAGCACGGCATACGCAGGCTAGTTGCAAGTCTGGTCTGTTCGTGTGCGACGGGTCCAGATGACGGTGTTGAACGCACCATGAGAAGAATGGGACTCAGCGTGAGCAGAGCCAGCACGAACGAGGTGGTCGACGACGCGTTATCTGAGAACGGCCGTCAGCGCTCTGGTGGTGGGGAGTGTGTGTTCGACTGACAGAGGACATGGGTGAGGTCCAACGAAACCCTGTCGGACATGGAGCGCTCGGACGGAAGAAAAAAGCCTTGTGTGACATTCCTGCCACATACGCTCGTACATAGGACTGCATGCTGGGGTCTCTCATACATTTTGTTTGCTAGTCCTATGGCTGGAGGGAACTCGCCAATCATCCTAGACCCAGGCATGACAGAGCTGGTCATCGACGACATCCAGGACTTCCTCAACAGCAAGGAGTGGTAGGCATTCCCTTCCGCCGCGGATATCTGCTTGTATCCAACGCTCATGTCCGCTTCTTCAGTATGTCTCTCATCCACAGCATCGTCTGAATGTGTACATTATTTTACTTTCTCGTTCCGGGCTGGACGGGATCGGTGCACAGGAAGGACGGGTGGTGTTTGCGAAGTACAGCTCGCTGGGTCCGGGCATTGTGTCGGCCCGGTCGGATGGACCTGCATATTCACGAGCCAATTCCAGGCCGAGGAGCTGCTTAAACGGTTTTGTGCCGTTTCGTCTTCTCCGTGTCCGTTGGTGCTCGAAGGGGGAGCGCAAGGAGGTCAATGTGGACGTGGTCGAGGGCGCTCATCACTGACTGGGTTACCCTCGCCACCACCGCCTTTGCACGTGTCCTTGTCTGAATGTCCTTGTCTGAAAAGACGGACGAGGGCGGTGACGCGCTAAGGCCGACGTACACTGCCCGCTCCCGCTCGCTACGGCGCAGGCGCTCGTGGCCCAATTTGCACGTGCCATTCTGGAGCGCGAGCTGCCGATGGCGTTTTTTCGCCATCGAGTCCGCAGGGGTTTTTGATGATGTACAAGGCGGGGCCGTTTGGGGCGGTCGAGGCGATCGGAGGGTGGGTGGAGCGGAAAGGGCGAGGAGACGGGCAGAGCAGACGGCGCATGTTGCGTTATTTTCTTTTTGGGATCTCACTACCATGTGCTTGCGGACCCACCAGATGGGAGCTACGACGCGGTCCAAGTCACTGGCTGTGGTTCAGCGCCAACGTTGAGCGCTCTGGTGGTTGTATTTTCGACAAAGGCCGGAAGGAGCTCTGACACTGCCTCGCGTCCATCCTCCTTGCAGGCGATGTGCTGTGCTCCCACCGAGTCACCCCGCACCGGGACCTACGCTCACCAAATCATGGCAATGTGACTCTCGTAGCACCGCGCTCGCTTCGAGCCCTGTATAAACGGCGCGCCCTCGCCCGAAACACTCACTCTCCACCTCCGCCGCATGGCCTCATTGCAGCAGGTTATCGAGCAACTGGCCGTGCTCGCTACTGCCGGCGCCAACGGCACCAGCAGCGGTTTCGACGCTTCGTCTGCGACGTCTGCCCCACGCGGACCGCTCGACACCCTGACGGCCACCTTCAAGCTGCTCTTCTCCGCCTCCGCCCTGCGCGACTGGGCGGTCCTCTTGGTCGTCGGAAGTCTCTTCGAGACCGCACGCAGGTTCCTCGCCTCGCTATGGTACTGGCTCATCAACTCGTTCTACCTCACCGCCGTCTTTGACGAGGACGACATCAGCTTTCGTGCGTGTCTCTCTTTCTCTCTTCCTGCTGATCACTGATCTCGTGTGTGCCGACAGAGTGGATCATGCTCTGGCTGTCCAAGCAGGCTTCGTGGAGTGCGTCGCAGGCGCGTCTGATGAGATGCCGATCGTCGATACTGACCCGGTCTTGCAGAGGGCGCACGCAACGTTCAAATCAGCACCTCCAACTTTGATCTCCACGCGATGGAGATGGACTCGGACGACGACCCGGACGTCCACGCGCGCAAAGTGGCGTATCTCCCGGTGGTGTCGGAATCGTACACTCTCTGGCACAAGTATCGCTGGATGAGGGTCACGCGCGCCATCGAAACCCACCCCGGGGGATGGGCTACGAGAGAGACACTGACGGTCAGGTGTGTCTTGTACGGCGATGGCGCGCGAACGCCGCTCATTCGTTCCCCCCTAGTATCATGACTCGCGATCACGCCATTCTTGCTGGGATCCTTCAGGATGCCAAGAACGAGTACATCGAGGCTCAAAAGGACAAGATATCCATCTTTGTTTCGGACAGATACAACAGGTACTGCTCCTCGGAGAGACGGCACGGACACTCGCACTGAACACCTCTCGTTTGCCAGGTCTAATGGCTGGAGGGAACTCGCTACGCGTCCCAAGCGGCCACTTAATTCCATCATCCTGGACCCAGGCATCATAGAGCTGGTCATCGACGACGTTCGAGACTTCCTCGACAGCAAGGAGTGGTACGCCGAACGAGGCATTCCCTTCCGCCGTGGATATCTGCTTGTATGCTTTTCGTGTTGCATTCCGCACACGATCCAACACTCACGTCCGCTTTCTCAGTATGGTGCACCCGGATCTGGCAAGACGTCTCTCATCCACAGCATCGCAGGGGAGCTCGGTCTGAACGTGTACATTATTTCGCTTTCCCGGTCCGGGCTGGACGATACGGGACTCTCCGAGCTCATCTCGGCACTGCCGGAGAGATGCATTGCGCTCATGGAGGACATTGACGCTGCTTTCCATCACGGCCTCAGCCGCGAGTCCCCACAGGGGTCATGCACCACCCAGACGGACGATGTTGACGAACACGACATGCCACAGACCGGACCTCCCGTGCCCACGGGCAACCGGGTGTCTCTGAGCGGGCTGTTGAACGCGCTGGATGGGATCGGTGCACAGGAAGGACGGGTGCTGTTTGCGACGACGAACAAGTACAGCTCGCTGGATCCGGCACTGTGTCGGCCCGGTCGGATGGACCTACACATCGAGTTCAAGCTCGCGAGCCGATTCCAGGCCGAAGAGTTGTTCAAACGGTTTTACGCTCCTTCGTCTTCCTCTGCGCGCGAGAAGGGGGCCCGCGAGAAGGAGGGCGCTGTGGACGTGGTCGAGGACGCTCGTCCTTCTCTGACTGGGGATCTCATCGATCTGACCGAGCCACGGACGCCACCAAACGGCTCGTCCTCGCCACCGCCGCCTTCGCGCGTGCCCTTGTCTGAAAAGACGGACGGGGACGGGGACGGGTCAAGGCCGACGTACGTCGGGGTGACGCACCGTGCGCGCGCACCCTCGCTCCCACTCGCTACGGTGCGTGCGCTCGCGGCCCAATTCGCGCGTGCTATCCCGGAGCGCGAGCTGTCGATGGCGAGTCTGCAAGGATTTCTGATGATGTACAAGGCGCGGCCGTTTGGGGCGGTCGAGGCGATCGGAGGGTGGGTGGAGAGGGAACTGGCGGAGAGGGTGCGTAGACGGGCGGAGGAGTAGACGTCTTTTTCGCTGGTGTATATTGGCCTTTTGATTTTTTTTTTTTCTTTCGGGGACAATGTTGAGTCTGGATTACCACTACGTACGGACCAACCACGTTTTCAGACGGAATGACTGGCGAGTGCTGAAATGTGAACGTGGACAGACTCGGCGGCCCTCTGCAGGAATTACAGCGCACACGGTCACCAGCACTGGCTGGCCTGTGATTCAGTGAATTTGTCCAATGTCGAGTCGGAACACAATTGCAATGGGGCAGTGCTTCAATACAGGATCTGACGCCGATCGTCACAGCCCGAATCACACTGGCTGTTGGGCTTGTCCTGAATGCTGCATGAACATTACGCATCGTACAAAGCATTGTACATCCAGGTATCTCTCTAAATAAACCAACATGAAACGGTCTAGATGTGCGTCGTCGGCGTGGGTTAACCCCTGTCGTGATGGCCACCAAAGAGAATCGAGACGTGGTGACGGGTAAAGTACAAATTCGATTAGGCAGCCGGGGCACGGGCGTATTTCCTGCGGTATTTGCTATCGACGGATTCGAGGTAAAAGTCGCCGGGCCAGATGTTCTTGATCAGGCCGTCTGGCGTGTAGTTGACCGCGTTGTGGTTCTTCTCACGAAGCTAGATGGGACGATTGAGTACAAAAACGAGACACCGACAGGAAGACGACTCACGGCGAGGGCATCGACGTATTCCTGGCAAGGGACGACCTTCGTGCTCGCCAATCGTTTGAGAAGGTCCAATTTTTCCCGAATTTCGGTCGTGTCGCCCTTGACGAGGAGCGTGAAGAAGCTGGACGCGCAGCCACTTCCGAAAGCAAACAAGCTCAAACGCTTGCCCTTCAGCTCGGCCGGTTCGACGGTGGAGAGGAGGGAAGCGAGACAGCCGTACAACGAGGCAGTGTACATGTTGCCCAGACGTTTTGAGCAAGCCAGGGTGGGCTCCACCTTTTTGGCATAGAGGGGTTTGGAAACGGTGATGAACGTCTTTTCGAGGTTCTTGTCGGTGAGAGATGCGGTGTACGAGATAGCACGGATGGCATCGGGGGAGGGAACGTTGGCAAAGTGGGGCGAGGAGGGGTTGTTGACAAAGTCGTTGTACAACAGACGTCCGAAGCCCTTCTGGACTTGCTTGCCATAGGGGGCGTGGAATACGGCGTAATCGATGTCATCGATGGAGAAGCCCTTGTCGGATGTGCCGCTGGCGTGTCCGTTTGCGAGGTGGAGCTTGTTGGTTTTGGCGGTCTTTTCACGGAAGCGAGCATAGGAGGCATCCAGGGCGGAGATGTAGGTGGTCACGGACACTGGGCCGTCGACTTCGGGATACTCGGAGTCGAGTTTGGGCTTGTAGAAATCGTACGTGTTTGTCATGTGGTTGCCGTGAATGGCTGGGAAAACGTGTCAAGATAGTCGAAACGAAATCGGACGATACGTACGTTCGACGACGACGGGTGCATCTGGGCCGATAAGGAGTGCGACAGCTCCAGCACCGCCAGCAGGGCGTGCAGCACCCTCGGCATAGATTGCGATATCGCCGGCGACGACGATGGCGTTGCGACCGTCCCAGGAGGTGGACTCGATCCAGTTGACGGCGTTGAAGAGAGCGGCGGTGGAGCCGTAGCAAGCGTTTTTGGAGTCGATGCCCTCGATGTCAAAGTTGCCCGAGGCTGCGAAGAGATCCATGAGGGTGGTCTTGACGGATTTGGACTTGTCGATGATGGTTTCGGTGCCGACATCGAGCCGGCCGATGGACTTGGGATCGACGTTGTATTTTTCGAGGAGGCCGCTGACAGCTGGCGGGACACGTCAAGAGGATGTGGAGGGAACGAGGGGAGGGGACGCACCGTTGAGGGCAAAGGAGTTGATGTCCTCGCGGTCATCGCAGCAGGCCATGTATTCCTGGCCAAGGCCGATGGTGTACTTGCCGGTGGAGACCTTGTCAAAGACCTCGAGGTCGGCCTCGGAGATGCTCTGTGGGCAGACGGGTGAGCACACGGAGGGTTGTCGGGGGTGGAGGGCATACCCTGCGGGGGAAGTAGACCTCGACGGCGAGGACACCGACGTCCTTGGGGCGGGGCAAGTCGTAGTAGGTGGCCATGATGGGGACGATGTGATTCGGATGGGGCGAGGGCGAGGTTTATATGCGATTTACATAACCGATCTGTTAGTGGTACGACAATATCGACATCACCGCTACCGACCCCATTCGTCTCCCTTTCCCGCCGGCCGCACGGGACACCGATTGGGCCTCGTCAGCCCCGGTCAGCCACCCTCCGCATACATGCTGCCTGCGCTCGCCGCAACCCACCCATGCCTTTCTCCCTCGCCTCCCTCGTCCCCGGGAACGGCCACCGCGCCCCTCCACGTTCCCCATCCATTCCATCCGCACAGCAGCACCTGGTCCCACCCGACCGCTTGAAGCTTTCCCTCTCCGACCCCGTCCTCTTCGCGGCAGAACAGTACCTCGCCAACGTTCCCTACTGGCAGGATCTCGACGATGGCGCGAGAAACGCGTCCAAACTGGGATCACTCGCCTGTTATCCGGTGCGCTCGCAACCCCCGGGCGATGTCAACGTGGATACCCCTCAGGCTGTGAACCCCCTCAAGATGGCAACCATCCCCCATGCGGCGCATTCTTGCGATACCGAGGCCACCGCACACGGTTTGATGGACCCGTCGGACGACTCGGATGGTTTCTCTGACGTGGCGACCATCTCAAGCTCGACCGACCGCTCCTTTGACGACGCGGACGTCTCCCCCTCCGAGACCAGGTACACACTGTCCGCCAAATGTTGTATCCTTCCCCCTCACCACTCTCATCAGCTCGTATACTCCTGATCTGCCGCCATTGGCCAGCGATATGTTCAAGCAAGAACTCTACACCAGAGGCTACCTCAAGAGACCCGCCAGTCGCCCCACGGCCGTCGTCCCGCCAAAGTCAAGAGTCTGCTTCATGTTTGGCAGCCGAGACGCATTCCCAAAGGTCCTAGGCCGACGTCAAGGTCGCATGGTCGCCGAGTTCCTCAAAGAACAGGTAATCCAGTTTGGGTAGCCGTGCATTGCTAACGCACTCTAAAGTTTGCCAACGAGACATCTACCGGACACCTGCCCGACACGCGGTCCTCGGTCTCTGTTAGTCGCCTGGCTCTCCGAACACCTCAGGCGGATAGCCACGGATCCCCCTGGACAGGTACAAACATCTCTGAAGCTGGGACGCCTAGAGGAATCGATCCAAAGCTCTTCAACGAGCAGCCTCCAACTCCTCTCGGTGGTGCAACTCCCCAGACTCCACGAACCCTACAGTCGGACATCCCCGAGTCCCCTTGGATGTATACAACCCTGTTCACAACAGAAACACCCAGTGCATCTAGTCCACATCTCTCAGAGGGGAAACCCTCGGTCTCTGTACGTTGTATAACCCCTCAACCCCTACGACCAGATGTCCCCGAATCCCCCTGTGTGGATACAAATCCGTCCGTAGCAGAGACACCAAGTGGACCCGATGCACATCCCAAGCAGCAACCCTCGACCGCCGTCGGTTGCATAACCCCACGAACCGAGCAAACGGACGACCTCGAATCTCCTTGGATATATACGACCCTGTTCGCCACCGAAACGCCCAGTGCTCGTCTCTCCGAGAGGCAACCCCCGACCTCTCTCAGCTGCACGACCCCTCGGACCCTACAGACGGACGACCTCGAATCCCCCTGGGTGGATACAAACCTGTCCGTGGCCGAGACGCCAGGTGGCCCTGATGCGCATCCCTTCAAGGGGCAGCCCACGGCCGCTGCTGATTGCATTACTCCCCGAGCCCTACGATCGGACGCCCTCGAATCCCGCTGTGTGAACACAAACACATCCATGGCTGAGGTGCCTAGTGGACCCGATGCACATCTCTCCAAGGGGCAACCCTCGACCACCGTCGGTTGCATAACCCCACGAACTCAGCAAACGGACGACCTCGAATCTCCTTGGATATATACGACCCTGTTTGCCACCGAAACGCCCGGTGGACCTGGTGCACGTCTGCCCACGCAGCCGGCCTCTGTTGGTTGCATAACCCCTCAAACCCTACAGACGGACGACCTCGAGTCCCCTTGGATATATACAACTCTGTTCGCGACCGACACGCCTCATGGGCCCGGTACACGTCGCTCTGTGGTGCAGTCCTCGACCCCTGTTGCCCGCGCCACTCTCCGGACTCCACAGTCAAACGGCCTCGAGTCCTCGGTGGATATAACCACGTCCGCATTCGAGTCATTCAATCTACACGAGTTTTCATACCTCACAGCATTTACAACACCGCCCCCCTCGCCCTCGGTTGTTCTTGATGCGGAGACATTCAAGAAGGGGGTTGTCCTTGGCGGCCGCAAACACGCGGCATGATGACGAGCTGTGCTGTTGTGCATGAATGTATCGAGTGGAGACGGGCCAGCACAGTGTGGCACCTTGAACGTGGACGTCCTCGGCTCGAATCCGTGTCGAGTGATTTTGGCTTGAGCTTCGTGACTTCGTTTGTTCCTTCTTCTTTTCTTGCCATCCTATCATGACTCGATGTGATAAGATAGTCAATAAACGTGTCCCACGTCGGTACGGGCACTGAGGAGCCGAGTCTAGAACTGTGTGGCATGTTGAACGCGTGTGTGATCGAACAAATGATGCATGGAGTCGCGATCTGGATTGTGCGGCAACAAACGTATTAGCACAACCCCCGACAAGTTCTGCCCCTTTGTAATCTCCACACGGTATGAAGCCGCAGGGAGCTTTCCAAACTGAATCTTCATCAAGCGGATTTTTGCGAGCCGCTCCTCCCGTCGATACAATTATCTTTGCTGCCGCCTCGTGTTTATCAACAGTGGATCCCCTCCCTCATGCCATGCGTGTAACTGACCTGAACCGCATGTAATATCACTTGGGGACGGTTATATCTACATCGGAAGCGCAATCGATCGAGCACTCACCCATTTCCATCGTCTCCCATGTCGCAAACCGTCGTCGATCCCATGTCAGCCCTGACGCTCGAGGTCACACCGTACTGTTCTCCCTTTGACGACCGAGACGCAGACCTCACCCTCCACGCCTCAGACGGTGCACGGTTCGCTGTCCACAAGTTATTCCTGACCATGTCGTCACCCCTCCTCAAACGCTGTCTCGTGCTGGGATCTGCGTCACCGTCCCCCGCTTTCGAGGGACTGGTCGTCAGACAGGAGAGCGGCCGGGACACCATCGACCTCGTCGAAGACAGGGTGACGACGGAGAGGGTCCTCCAGTACTGCTATCCCTATTCCAACCCCGTCCTCGAGAACCTCGACGACATCCAGGCCGTGCTGGCGATGATGCGCAAGTTTGGCATGAAGGGCGTCATGAACCGGGTACGGAGCCTGTTGGTCCAGCCAGCGTTGCTGCACACAGAGCCGCTGCGCGTGTTCGCCATCGCGTACCGCTTCGGGTTCGAGGCCGAGACGCGCCTGGCGGCACGGCACACGCTCCGCGCGCCCATGTTCGGTCCGTACGTCCACGAGCTGGAGCACATCCCCGCGTCGGCGTACCACAAGCTGCTGCAGTACCACCGCACGTGCAGCGTGGCGGCGTGCTCGCTCACGTCCGACCTGACGTGGTTCCCCGGCTTTGCGTCGCGTTGGGTGTGGTTCCAGTGCGACGACTGCGTCCACCACTCGCTCTCGTGGCCGCTCGCGGACGGCAAGATTTACGAGGTGAACGCGTGGTTCATCGAGTACATGGAACGTGCGCGGGAGGCGCTTCGAGAGCGGCCGTGCGCCAAGGTGGTCTCCGATCCGTTGTTGATCGCGGAGGCGCTGGAATCCGCCGCCGCCTGCCACACCTGTCGACCCGCGGCGTATCTCGACTTGAGCACGTTCATCGGGGACCACTTTACGGCGGAGGTGGACAAGGCGACGGAAGCGGTTCGTGTGCTTGTTTGTGCTGGCGTCGTGTTGGGTCGTCTGACGTGTCGTTCAGGTGGTGCTCGATATATCCTTCTAGAGGCATCGTGAGACTGGGTGCAATGGAAATGGAATCGCGAGTGTTTAGCGTGTATCGCCCATCTGTATGACAGATACGGTAGATGTTCTTCTGGGCGTGTTGGCACCCTTGTCTCAGAGGGGGCCCTTGGGGGTCAAAGGGTATCTGTATTCTGCCGAATCAATGTGGGGTTTCTGACGTCGTGCTCAAGTGGGTGTCACAAGAAAAGCTGTTGTGCTCACACTTTACCAAGAGCCTAGTCGCAACAAAAGTTGCTCTCAGAGCGCCACCCTGCGCTGACAACTGACATTCCTGGATGACTTTCCGCAGGCGATATTCAGGCAGAATATAATAAATAGAGAGCCTGGGCAGGCAAAGCGTGCCCAGGGTGGGGTCTACGTGCGAGAGAGAGAGGCTGTCCTGGGCTGTCCGTCCTGTATGCTGCGTCCGTCGGACGCCTCTTTCCGAGGATCGGGGCCGCGCTAGACCTATTGGGTCAGGACAGAACGTGCAGGGGCAAGCAAAGGAGCGGGTGGGAGACGCGGTTTCGAGCCTGCGAAAGCTCTCGTCAGGGGGCTTAAACCGCTACCCCGACCGCTGCCCTTCCAGGGCCGTTCAAGTGGACTACCAGCTGTAACAGTCAAATGGAGTACAAAGGCGCGCGATGCGCGATCCTTTGAGAGGCTGGTGGCTTAAGGATGGGTGAAGGCGGGTGATGAGGAGGCTTCTTATATGACACAATCCCACGGGCCAGCCGGGTAATCAGGTCCTTTCGGGCGCCTAACAGCACTTTAGTCCTGTCTCCCGCCATGCAGAGGCATTCGGCTGAGCGACGTAGATATATTCTATTTCAGCCTGCGGACGTGGTGCGGCGACCACTGACTTTCCAAAGTCAGGACGATCGCACAGCGCGTCTTGCGAGCAAAGTAAACGAGGGCGACTCGATCGCACGAGATGTTTATTGCATGTCTTCGTGCTTTGGATGTCCCGGAGCGTGGAGAAACTCGGTATGGACAGATGCATGATCAGTCGCCCGGATTACCCAAGAGAGAGAGAGAACAAGTATCAGCATCCTTTAAATTAGACTACTCGTGGCTGTTGCATTCGACACAAGCCCAGGCTCGAGGTCCAGCGGCCTGACACTCGAGAGCGTTCACGCATACCCATCCTTGCCAGGAACGACACCGTACGCACCGCCTCCCTTTCCAAACATCTTGCGCAGATCGCCTGCCAGCTCGTTGGGTTTCTCATAGGCCGCAAAGTGTCCACCACTGACATGCTCAAATTCAGCTACGATCCGGTTTCTTCGACGAATCCAACTATCGAAAAAAATGGAATCACATCTTCGGTAAGGTCGATGGAGGGGACCGGGAGGCTCACGCTTTCGGAACAACCACTACTTCTTTGGGGAAGGACGAAACGCCCATCGGGATCTTTGGATACTGCAACTGTAGTGAGGAATAGTCCGGTTGACCTTTCCAAAACTCAAAGTATATCCTCAGAGAGGCAGCCGGACCAGCACGGGAGAACCAATAGATGGATATCCACGTCAAGACTGTTCCGTGTCAGTGCAGCGGGACATGATCGGAGCCATACGACTTACTCTCGTCATCTTCCCATGGATAGTTGTCCGTCCAGTTGTGCAGTTTCTCGTAAATCCATGCGAGCAATCCGACAGGACTGTCAGCCAGCGAGTAACCGAGAGTTTGGGGCTGCGTCCCTTGTTGCGCCGCGTAACCGTTACCGTGAGACCAGAAGTATTGTGTACGCGCTAGGCCGTCCTTCTCTTTCTTGGTCCAAGGTGTAACCAAGCCTGCGAGGAACGACAAGGGTTCCTTCAACGGAGACGGGGGGTGGCCACTGAAATTGAAAAGGCTCTCGAGTCTCATTACACTGATAGACAAACCATGAGACTTACATTAGCGAGTTTGTGTGCCAACCCTTGACATATTTTCCACCATACTCTACGGCCATGTAACACGCAATCTAGAACAGGTGAATATTACATGGGGAGAAAGCTACCGTGCAAACATACAGCGTATCCACAATCTCCGCCCTGTATGACTACAGAAACGAGATCAGTGTGCCATTCGACGACCTTCACTGGCGTAAACATACCATACTCGTCATAGCCCATCGCCAGCATCAGCTTATGTGCAACCTATCCACGCAATTGAGCATCCACGGGCGATTCGTGAATGAGAACATGCCTCGGCATAGTGTTTAATCGCGAACCCTTGTTTCTGAGGTGCCTCCGAGAACCCGTACCCAGGAAGACTCGGCGCCACTACGTGAAAACTAGGGTGCTCGGGAGACGACGCGGTCAACAACGGGAGTATCTTTCGCACTTCATAAAAGCTCCCGGGCCCTGTGATCCGTGGTTGGGTTGCTGCGACATGCAAGACAGTATGGCCACACTCACATCCGTGGCAGAACAATAATGGAATGGCGTTCGTCGCGGGGCTCTTCTTGTGGACGTAATGGATGTTCAGTGTACCGAACGCGTCGACGTCGATGTCCCGGGTGAACATGGGCAGCTCCTCGTTGAGTTCCTTTTCATGCTTGCGCCAGTCGTACCCGTTCTTCCATCGTTCGACGAGCCTCCTGATGTCTGCGAGCGGAACGCCGTATTTCCATTCCGCGTCGTCGAGCTCGTCGGGGAGCGTAACCAACTCGAGCTTTCTATGAAGCGTATCAATCTGATTTTTGGACACAGAGATCGTGAACGTTGCTTCGGCCATGGTGAACGAGGAGAGGGAAACTTGAGCGGTACGTTGCGTGCATTTATATCCCGTCTTACTGACTTGGCAGTGGAGGGAATCCCGTGATGCACAGCTATCTCCGGGGGGTGTGCACATTATCGAGGATGTGGATTTGCTTGAACAACGCCTGTAGCACGCATGTCAGCTCGGTTATGCTTACCGATTCGGGAAGCGGGCTGGACCAAGGAGGACGGTTGGGTGATCGTCGCCAGCACATCGAACCTCGAGCTGACGCTGGGCCACGAAGAGAATCGTACGTGCATCCATAACCGTGATCGCCTGGCTAAAGCGGACTCAACCATGATGGAAACCACGGTATTACCCGTAGTAGGGATGGCCCGTCTCCAAATTCGGCAGCGTCGACATGCATCAATGCGTCGTATCGGGTTTGTGCATTAGTGTGAAAATACGTGTACGGTGCGATGGCTTGCAAGGGGGTTCCCGAATGGCACCGCTAGTGTCTGAACTGAACCAGGGAGTTATGATGGCTCCACATTGAAATCATGGTTTATCAACTGACTGAAGCCGTTCGTCGCTGGGTTTGGGAGGCGTTATCGAGCAGGCCCTTCCTTCGAATCGAACAAGTTCACAGAGTCAACCATCAAAGCCAGTGGCAGTGGGCGGTGGGAGTCAAGAGGCTGCACAATTTGAGAGCGCACACTTTGGAGTTAGATTGGGACACATGTACTTGTTAATTGAAGGATCTTTCTCGTCGAGCAACCAACGCCAAAAGACTTACAGCAATGCTCCACAGTAGCCCCGTCAGACATACAAGTTCGACGCATACAGATACCACGCCCAGGAATCCAACAGTCATGCGTAGCCATCCTTTCCAGGCACGACCCCGTAAGCACCCCCTCCCTTTCCAAACATCTTGCGCAAATCATCCACCAGCTCCTTTGGTTTCT
>JBBPLU010000183.1:0-31297 GCA_038089935.1 Boletellus emodensis | reverse complement strand
AGCGAGAGAGAGGAAGTCGTTCACGATGCTCTCCTCACTCACTGGTAGGACTTTGGAGAAACCGGCGACGGTTCATACATGCATGGAGTAGGCCATGTCCGTTCTTCCTCGTCTGCGTGTTTGTTAACTATACTGACCAGGTTCATAAACATTAACATACGTTCCGAAAAGCAGAATCAGCTGAAGCTTCGCATAGAGATGATGGAGACGGATAAGGCCATTGTGCGAGATGCCAGGAACAAGTTTGCTACTAGGGAGGCGATCGTTTTGCTCAGAAAGAAAACGGCGAGAGAGACGTTATATGAGAACCTTCCTCTAGATTGATTGTGCACGTCTTTGTACCATCATCATATCGGAGTTGTCGCGACTGGAACGTACGGAAACTCCTCCACGCCTCCACGATTCTGCGTCGGGTGTATGCAATGCACGGGGATGGCTTCTCGGTCCGTAGTGTGACGCTAGGCGCGCGGCGTGGACGCCACCAAGACTCGAAGACACGCCGGTCGTCACGATAGACGTTGCGGACAGGGCAGCCAGAGCGGCTCAAATAAAATGAGTAAAAACCTGGGCACGTTCTTGATAAACAGAAGACCAGCTCGAATCCGGGCACATCGGCCGATAACAGTCTATGCGTGTGCTTATCGCCGCTGGCGACAACGAAAGGTCCGACCTCTTCCGGGACCTTTTTTAGCCAGTCCTGTTTCTCATGTTCACACTGTGGTGTACCCCTGAAGGTCCAGTTCCGCATTGTCAGGAGAAAACTTCGGATGTGGTCGAGGAGACTTACCCGAAGTCAGATTCGACAAGAAACACACGGCCACACGAAGTACAACGTTGTCGCGACGGTGACAAAGACAAATCGAGAACAGATGAGCTTCAATTAAGCAACTTCAAGCGAGTGCAGCACCGGAGAAAAAAGACGCTCGGTAGACCTGTACTAGTGATGTAGTACAAGATCTGAGCGGACGAGAATTTATGTGCGCAGGTTCGTGTCAAGACACGTGGTGGAATAAAACAGAGAGGCGCCCCTCGTGGAGCTGCTCAATATTATGTGATTAGCGGAGGAGACACAATGACATCCCAAATCAGGACCATGAACGAAAATTGTATTTGTCTGTATTTGTCGTTATCACCAAATACAGTAAGATCCCAGTCGAAATAGGCAATGGGGCAGGTTGGTATCCGGTGTCCTGAAGTCTGACTTCGCATACCCATGGCAAGAACTCGAGCCTAGTAAGTCCAAATCGAGGCCCGGGCGCCAACCTTTTCGTGCACGTTTATGCTGGCATGAGTTATAAACAGCCATGCTGACTCAGATCACTGCCCTCCGTCCACCAACAGTCGATACGATGGAGCCCAAGGAAGCCCATTTCATCCATGTGACTCACTCTCTCAACGAAGAGACGTTCCGTAGGGTTGCTACCCCTCCGGAGCGCATAAAAGCCAACAAGAGCACCATTCAAACGCAGTGCTCCACATGCTTCACGACCCTCCACAAATTGCAGACCTGTCAGAGAGTAGGCATTGAGTTCAATTCTCTTCACAGAGACACTGACTCCACGTTTCTAAGTGCAAGAGTGTGTGGTACTGTTCGAAAGAATGTCAAAAAGAGAACTGGTATGCCCGACGGCAAAAGTGCCCCAGTCTTCGCAAGACTCACCGTTCATTAGGCCCTATCACAAGACTTTGTGTTCCCCGGCCGATCGTCCCAAGGGTGTCAGGAAGCTCGTCGATAACTTTATTTGCAATAATACTCTTTACTTGACGCTCCAGCTCTGTGCTGCACTCGACATGAACCTGGTGAATGACGATAAGAAGGAGATCGGGTTCAAACTTCCATTCATGATCCGTGTAGACATCGGCATCGAGCCCTCCGACGTCCTCAATTTTGTCAAACTTTTCTTCACAGACGAGCCCATGGCCGATAAAATGGAAGGGATGATCCAACTCAACCACTTTTGCTCCCAGATTCCTGGCCGATCGGGGCAGGTCCCTCTCGCCAAATCACGTGACAACATGTGGCATAATATGCGAGAGAAGCTTGACAACGACCCTGCCTCTCGTGACCAACCCCTCGGACTGGTCGAGTTTGTGAACGACAGCGATTTCTCGATCACAGTATCTCTCCCCGTTCATCCTATCGCCATCAGGATGGCGAGGGAAAAGAAACCATTCGTGGGTGCTAGTGGGATTTCCAAGTTACCAATGTCGGTTCACGGGTGCATGGAGTGAGCAATTTCCATCCCCTCTTCCCCATACTTCTTTAGCATATTCCCAACTAGGTTCATTAACGCGCATATACGTCATGATAAGCAGAATCAGCTGAAGCTTCGCACAGAGATGACAGAGGAGGATAAAGCCATAGTACGAGGTGCCCGGAACAAGTCTTCCACCAGGAGGGCGATCGTTTTCCTCAGACAGAAGATGGCCAGGGAAAGGATATACGGGAATATGCCTTTGGGTTGACTGTGTATCTTTCATGTAACATTTTCCCTTTCCATCTTCTCAAGTTACGGACAGTGTACAGCACTACTTGAAAGAAGCCGAACTCAAGGCGCTGGTCGCAGGCGAACGCGACCAGATCATATCCTTCCCTCTTAGTCATGTGTTAGATGGTCTTGTTAAGTGGCGGCTTGGACACAGCTTGATCGCTGCCGTCGCCGCACGGGAAACAGAAAAGCTCGCGCAGGCAAAGTTTGAGACCCATAAACGCAAGCTGGCAGAGCCGAGCAGCGGTCCACCAACACCAAAATTAGATGATTTGAGCGAACAATATCGTTCCTGTGCAAGAAGTTACGCAATGCTAACCTATCGGCCAAGCAGCCCTGCTCACCTCCTGGCCCCAGCTCCACTCGTTCTCCATTGAACTGGAAAACACGCCAGATCATTTAGCGGCAAAGAAGGTGGCACAACCACCCACTGCGGATTCGTCTTCACTGTGCAGCCAGGAATAGATGCACCTCCAGAAGCCGTTTACCTCCTCAGACCTATGACATGGCGACTGTTCGGGCGAGCACGCCCATGTACCTCCTCAGTCGTAAGATCAAGTCCATGGTAGAAGCATGGGTTCCATTCCTCGACAAGGCGTTCCTGGATATTGTGATGGACATTGATCCGAAGGCCAAACAGTTTTCTCCCAGGAGTTCGATAAAGACGGTCATCCAAAGACGGAAAAGGTCCGTCGACCCTCGACTCACCGCACGGGGACCGAGGACTGATGGCTCCTTTGAGTACATCCTCCATAAAGCCTTTGACAGGTCCCCTGATGGAAAGGTCATTGATCGCATGCGTTTATTGAGATCGCTCCGCAGAATAAAGGATCATGCTGCTTCGGCCGTTTCGGACGAGGCATTTGCACAACGGGCTGAACGCTGGCCCTTCAACATGCCCGACACAAAGGAGGCTTACTACATTCGCGAAATCTTTGAAGGTCAGAAAGTGTCCGCATCGCAGCGGCAGCATCCGAGACTGACTTGAACATAATCTGCGTTCTCGACAGGGTTTGACCTCACATATTATGGGCCCTGATGACAGTCCAGCTATGTGCCACGCAGGGATTGGGGTTGCATAGCAGACTCTAGCGGACGCAGCGTCAGCATTCACAACGCAGTGTACGAGGCAACGGATTAGGACCCATGACAGGGCATCAAATTAGTATTATATTCCAAAGAGGTGTGAAGAAATTGCGCTGGAGCCGCGCCAGTGAGACTGGGTACTTATGCTGCCATCAGAGTGTCGAATTAATTGTCGATCGTGTCCGCAAGAATAAGTGTTAGGGTTAGTTTGTGGCGTTCAGGGCTTTATTTGCATCGATGTCTCCCTCCCTCATGAACAACGAAGACTTGTCCGATCTTGAGCTGGTACAGGACGACTTTCCGCCCGAGATGCATGAAGAAATGGACATGGAACTCCAGATTCTCCCCCCATTTGATCCGAAAAGCAAAGCCATAAGTGGTGCTTATGCTGGGGTTCTCTTGAGGCAACTAAGGAATCACGCACCCGTAAGTGACGAGGAATGCATGGCGTTGTTACAAGGAAACCTCAAACTTCAGCATGCGCTACTTGAGGGACAGTATAAATCAGTACGGCTTGCAAGTCAGTGTTCACCATCTTTCAACCTATTGCACGACTGAGTCTATGCTATTACCTAACAGACATCCTGAGAAAGCCACAGCTGTCACCATCTTTACCTGCGCTACCCGAACGTTCGACCTTCCTCCTCACCTTCATTGTCCAGAGCTAATGATTAGATACCATTTTCCAGGTGTATACCGCGAATTAGCAAAGTCATTCGAAGTAAAGTACCAAGGAGCCGCTTTCGAAGGTTTCTACGAGTACTTGACCCACAACGAGTCTCTATTCAAGACCCAACACGATCCTCGATACTACGCGAGATTCTGTTCCATCGTTCAGAGCTCAGGTACAGGAAAATCCAGATTGCTAACCGAGGTACAAGCTTCTCATTACGTTGACGTTCTGGGGCTGACAGCCGGTAGATTTGGAGGAAGGATGTCATAGTGCTTTATATGAACCTGCGTGAGGAAACTGACATTAAAAGTTTTCCTGTCCGAGATCCGATCCCAGCCAATATTTTGGCCAAGTCACTTTCGGAGGAGAAGTATGAGATCGTCTGCTACGCGTTTTTCATTGCTCTCTTTGAGGTGCTCGAGGAGCAGCTATTAGCTGCCATATGTGACATTGGCGGAAATAAAGTGATGGAGAGCGTCATGGGCTGGGTGCAACAAATGTGCAATGTGCGCTACTCTCCCAAGTCCCCTGCAAGATGCGATTTCTTTAGCAAATTATCGGATAAACATGCAAAGGTGCGAGGGATCCTTTAGACGATGCATCTCGGATAACCTTGGCTAGATCTTTGCTGAGCTCGACACTGTTCCTGCCCAGGAGCCCAGCGCAGAATCGGACTCCTCTTTGGAGGTCAAGCAAATTTCGGAGGGGGTTCAAAAGCTCTCTCTTACAGGTAATTTGTGTTGATGATTGTTGGTGCTGGGGATCCATGGCTAAGTGATGCCTGGCCTTCGTAGGATCACAAGATGGCAGGCCGTCTTCACTTCTTTCCGTCGCCTACAACAAAATTGGCGGCCTCCTCGAGAAGGTCTTCGTAGACGACTTCGATACGCCCAAGTTGGTCATTGCCTTCGACGAAGCGCATTCTCTCACGAATCCGAGGCGAATTAATGAGAAATCATACCGTCCAGCAGACGTTTTATGCAGAGTAATAAACAAGTACTCGCACATTGCTCAATATCCGGTCTGGGCTGCGTTTGCTTCCACGACCTCCAAGGTTGCCGATTTTGTACCTCCGAACGACCAACGTCAGTGTGGCAACATTTCTACAGCATCCTACTCAACACTCTTTCTAGACAACTCGGACCGAATATCTATTGCAGGGCAGTTGCTTTTCCCACCTTATTCGCAACTCGGATGGGATCAGAATGCACTGAAGCTGGGTGATGTTGGCATCGAGGACGTTGCCAGGCTTGGTAATATAGCATCCTATGGCAGACCACTGTCAGTTCCCTTTTTTTTCGAAAAGGATCGACTCACAATGGGTGGCAGGTGGCGTTCCCTACAAGAAGCATTCGGTATACCATCAGACGTGCTGATAACTGCCTCCTCGAAGCTACGAGGGGGTGAAACATTCCAACCGAATGATATTGGGCATGTCCTCGCTGTATTGGGTCAGCGCTTTGCGTTAAGCGTTTCCTTTGGACATCCGGGTTCCATCAAGGAATTAGAGACCGCAGTGGCCAGTCACCTACGCATCTGCCTTTCGACAACCCCAGACCGAAAGTGGCAGTTCACGACCTACCCATCAGAACCATTTTTGTCGTGCATTGCGGCGAAGGAGCTTCACAAGCACCCGAAGTATTTAGATTCCGCTCTGGAGACCCTTCTGAAAGCAGTCAACGGTGGCATGATTGAAATGGGCCAACGGGGCGAGCTAGCCAGCCGACTTCTGTGGCTGCTAGCGAAGGACTTGTTCATCCGTGCTTCTGCACCCGAGGAAGCCGTGAAAATGCCACGAAGCTGGGATGAGAATATGATCGACTGTAAAATGATCTCCGTGGTGGAGTGGCTTGAATTCATCTTTGGACCGAAGATATGGGAGCAGAACATGAAGGCCCGCGACACGTTCAAGGATGCATACATGAACTTTTCACACTGGGTATGTATGGACGTGAATATTGCTGGATCAGATACTGAAAACGAGCTGTTGTAAGTCTCCGAAGCCAGTTTTTCAGCGTCGATTCTGATGATGGAACTTGCAGCTTGGACCAGTGGACGCTGCGCCACTGGCAGAGGACAAGCGCGGTACAGTGCTGCCACCAACAGCCTCGGATCGACAAGGTGATCCCGATCTATTTCAGGGGAGGGCTTAAAGCTAGTCCTCCAGCGTCGCGAATGTCGCAGATTTTCATTTCCGACAAGGCCCGTGCATCGAGGCCGTCCAAGGCGACTCTGAGCCACATTATCCGAAGAAATGAAAGCATCAGTCGCGAGGGCTCTCCTCTGGATTCTGAACAACTTCCTTACATTGCCATCTTGGTTGACCTCGGTCAGCCTGCGGCGTTCTCTGCCACCTTTTCGGAGCGTCAAATCGATGATCTGTGTCTGCGCGTTTACACGGCGGGTGTTGACGTTGCTACATATTCGTTCTTGAAGCAGCACCCCAATGTCATGGAATACCTGCGGAACTTAGTGCGCATACAACAGATACCCGAAGCAAAAACGCCTTACAGAGTGTACCTGGACACGCAGGTGAAGTTCGGAAGCTCTGCAGCGCACAATCACATGAAGTGGGAGCGCGGACAGGAGGTCCCGGACCTGAAACGGGAGCGTGACTGACGCGGATGGGCTCTTAAAGAGTCGTATAAGATAAGTTGGTGCATAGGGAGTGGTGGACGTGTGCGAAACATCGCGTGTGTATTACCTAATATTTATCCCATTCATTCATACCATATATGGAGAACATCTCGAATGGCCGTCTACGCACAGCCTAGTGCGGCCTTGCTTCTCAGGTTAAACAGTTGGTATCATGAAGCCATGCGATCCATGTGGACTTTGCAAAAGAACACTCTAAGCTCTGTCAAGCTAGTTGTAAAGCACGTTCAAAGTGCCGTCTCTCTGGGTACGCTCCGACAGGATCGACTTTACAAGAAGGCAACATCCACAAGGCCATCGTTCATTTCGAGCTCCATAACGCCCACTTTGACTTTTTGATCACGACGGCCATCTGGTAAGTGCAGTCTGGCTTGGACGGGCTCGCATATGATGGCGTCGCACGAACTACGAGAATGAAGCGCTGGGACAGTCTGTGGCCCCACTTTCTGAAACTGTGTAAGCCATCATGACCTCTATTCGAGTACACACTCAATCCCTACCCTACAAGTGCGGATCTGATGCAAGGTGGCAAGCAACCTCGTTCCTTGACGGGAGAGCGGCAGACGGAAATCGTCTGTATGTCCAGCAAACCATCGTCTACTCATCTGTTCTCGCCAATGATGTCACACATCCAGCCCAGAAATCGAACACACTATTGAAGATACGCGATCCTTTGAATTGCTCCAAGAAGCATGAAACAACATTGGTAATCGTCAACCAGGTGCATACGAGTGCTTGCTTGCCTTGGATACGTACAGTTCAACATACTAGGGCGCGTCTTCCTCCGGATTTTGTGGTGGCCAGTCGGCGACAAGAACTGACGCCAGCGGCAGTGTCAGTGTTCTTTCCGTCTTTTTCATCCCCAGTGGCCCTGCGACTTCTGCATTTAGCTTCGTCCCTTATCCCTCCCGTATATGTCTAATTTGAAAGATTCGAACGACCTGAGTCCCTCCTCCGAGCCTGGTGCCTTTCCGCCGTCGTCTCATGCTAGCTTTCTGTCACCGATCCTGCTACCGAGCTAGCAAGTGTTGGCTAATGCTGGTGTCAAGATACAATGCTATCCTCACTATCGACTACCTTGTCTGCGAAGTTTCCTTCATCTCTTCAGTGGAGCAGTGATCTTGAATGTAGAACAGAAGAGAAGCACATACTGCCAAAACTCCTTTGGCAAGGACTGCATGAGTGTCTATACATATGTCGACTTCTTACGATCATCTTCGCCGTTGCACTCACTATCCTGGTAGGGTAGGAATGTTTGACATTCCGGGTTGCTTGCTATGCGTTGTGCGTACTTCGCTCTGATCCTCCATCGACTCATTCCAACTCCGTTTACAGGTCTCTATGTCGGTTCCTGGAATTACCACCACACCGTCGATCGGCATAGACACGTTTGCGTTTACTGAGGGCCATCGCTGGTGTGCTTGGAGGTTTAGAAGGTTCGGGGGTACCCAAGTGCTCCGTGATTTAGTGGTAAGGTGCGCCGACAGTGCTCTCTGTGCGCTGCCATGTTGAGTTGCTCGTATCTTGTAGCGCTGTCGCCTCCACCTCCATCACGATGCTCTGGGTCTCCTTGACATACTCGGATATCACACCCCTGGTGTTCTCAATGGCCGGGTGACAGCAAACCCATCTCAAGATCCCAAACAGAGAGAAATGCCCTGTTTCCATTTTGCCGAGAGTATGCAGTATGAATAGAGCACTTGACTACGTAACAAAACTAAAGCAAGCCCTGAAGCAGTGGGCAACAGTGGTTACTAGTCTCGAAACCCAACGTTACCCCTTGGCAGGCTGACGCCCGAAGTGAATGGCAATCATGTTCACTGCCCCCCGGCCCCCCACAACTCGGCGATCTCAGGCCAACCCTGAACACCCTCGCCAATCATGGTTACTTGTGAGCCTTTCCTGGCCCTCCATATGCGCTGAGTCCCATGTTGGGTCACTCATGGCCACGAGAAGCCAAGAACATCGGCGTGTTTCACATCGTCAAGGCGCTCCGGGAGAGATATCAGTTGTCCAGTGTGTTCGGATACATCCTCGCGTTGGCATCTTTCTGCTTGTGGCCGACCTCTGGGTGATGCGATGCGGAGTTGAGGTCGCTAGATGGGATGAATGTGGAGATTGCACGCGCGGGAGGGCCTTGGCAGTAGTAACGCACCCGAACTTCTCCCTACGAGGGGGGAATGCGGCGACGGAGGGCGTCGACATAGCCATGTTGCGTCTGTTGGTGCGGCAAGAACGACTGCCCGATGCGTGGGAGCTGCACCATACGTAGAGATTGTACAAGACCTATCGTATGACGACCGTCGTGCGAGAATGGGTGAATGCGATGAACACAGATCGAATGCACAACATTCTGGATGACGATATCGGATCTCGTCCAGAGGAGTGGGCAAGAACAGAGTCTGGGACATGCCTTCACTCGTTTCATGACTTGTGGCGATTTTTTTCTTGCCGTGGACTTGTTTTTGTTCTTTGGATCTACAAATTACAGCTTGTGTAGTGAAAGGGGTCGGAATTTCGGGGCCAGTTACCGTGGTGTGCGGGGGTCCATTGATCATTGCCCCGACGCCATACTACTGTGTCTATGACTGACCGTAGCTCATTGGTGCGTCGTTATACGGTCGTTTGTGTTCCCTTTTCTTCAGATTGGATCTGACTATCGCTTCTGACATGGCTTTTCATGATAGACTCGGACAGACGTCTGGTGGCAAGAATTTCACCGAAGCTAACGGTGCCAGAACGCTGCTGCACGAGGCTGGCCTGGTTGCCGAGTCGCCCTCATTTGTCCTTCCTTCTCTTGGAACAATCCGAGTCGGAGAATCAGCCCCAGGACTGCGGTGCTCCCGCTCGTTGCAGTCGCCTCGCTCCCACATGTTGCCGTCGCTTCACTCCCGCATCTATTCGTTTCTTGCCCGTTTCAGCACAGACTCATGGTCGACAGAAACCATAAGTCAACAGCCACTGCGTTTTCGTGTCCCAGATATCAAATTCCGGGTCCTCGTCGTTGGTCGTGCAAACGCAGGAAAGACCTCCGTCCTACAGAGGGTCTGCGAAACGACAGAGAGTCCGAAGATCTACAGAAGGAACGGCGACCATCGTGAAGAGGTTAGTATAGATGATCTACTTTTGAGTTTTTCTGCCTTATCGTTGTGCTAGATTCGTCTCGAGTCCACTATAAAGGTCAGTCAACAGCATACAATCACAATGTCAATCGTGTCATTCATTACCAGCGCGGAAATCACAATATCGAGGATGAGCTTGTATTCACTAATTATGATGGTTATATTTTCCATGATTCGTGCGGATTCGAATCTGGCCACGAAGGCGAGTTGCAACTTGTGCAGCACTTCGTGCGCAAAAGGGCTACTGCCCGCCGATTGGAAGATAGTTTGCATGCCATCTGGTTCGTTGTGCGGCTCTTCAGGACATACTTGCTGCAATACCCTTTGTAGGTACTGCATTCCAATGGACAATGATAGGCTGTTGCTCGACATGAAATTCTTCGATCTCATCTGTCTGGATAAGAATGGTACGTAGTGTCACAAGCCACACGGGTTGAGCTCAATATGTTATGATGTGAAGTTCCAGTGATTGCAATGTTCACCAAGTATGACCAGTTCAGACGAGATGTCAAGATCAAGCTGCAGTCCAGACCCATGGGAGATCCTGGTATGAAGAATGTGATGGAAGAGGTGGAAAGGATTTTCCAGGAGCAATACCTGAATGTGATCAAATACACTTCACCCAGATGTCAGGCTAGAAAGTAAGTTTTACTGTTATATCTCACCAGAACAGGTCTATCTTACTACATGTCATAGAAATGCACAAGGCTGGTGAATCATGTGGTGCACTGATCACAGAAACAGCAAATGCTTTGAGTCCTGAAATGGTGACACTGTGTTACATGAATGCATACCTCGAGTGTGCTAGGACTAGGACTGACCTAAAGGCAGGATGCTCACAAAGAGGTACAACTCAGCCTAAAGGGAAACTATACGTTCCTTGGTTGGAATGGACTAAGACCACGATCGGAGGACCGGACAGAGGACTCAAGAGTATGCTTGATTGTGTAGAATGAGAATGAGGATACATAGTGTAATACTATGGTTTAAATAAGGGAAGAGAATGCGCACGGACCAAGAGGCCACATAAACGAAGAATACCGTAGTATGAGATGGAACGAAGATGCGTAATCAAAGAACAGGAGAGAATACAATGGAAACGGATAAGTAGTAATCAATGATGACGATCAGTGATTACGATGAGAGAAGTGGAGGAAGATAATCAAGATAACAAACATGTACTCTTGGATCGTTCATGATCAAGAGAAAACATTTGTAAGTGAAGTAAGTTGAAGAGGAAGACGTGAAGCGATGAGGGCGACGTAGTAGAAAAAGGAGGACATGTGAGTAAAGGGATAAAATCGTAACACACTGATGCTACTTGCTGTACAACAAGAAAACCTTGAGATGAGTGTGAAGATGGTAGTAGGAGGGTAAGTAAACCTGAAATGTTGAACAAAATCTAATGGACTACAGAGTATATCTCAATGAAGATAGAGTAACCATTGTTGAAGCATGCATAAGATACTTTCCACATTTATGGGTATATGAACACTGTGGAAATAATAGCAGGTGGTTAACAGATTATATTAGTGGCTGGTGTGTTCATCATACAATTATCATATAAATGGAACCTGAATTCACAACTATTATGTATGTTGTATTATTTACAAACTCAGGAAGTAAATATGATTATGTCTGTTACTCATATCTATTGACAATAGAGGTTTTTTTGTAATGTAGAATGTGAGTGGAACTATATAATATCAACCTCAGTTCTTAGGTATTTCTGTCTTTTTATAGAAGGCTGTGAGTTATTTCATTACATATCTATAACCAATGTATTGAGTTTTATTCTTGTATTTTAGATGGTAAGTAATCCATCAATTAAAATAACATCACTTTAGGATATTCTTTTCAGGAAGTACAGTAAGTCATATGAACTCATGTCCAGAGATAGCTAAGAATGTATTTATTTGGATTTTGTCTTCATGGTCCTCAGATTGTGAGTAATATTTTTGTATCTGCCATATTGGTTTACATTTTAGCAATTAATGACCTGCAGCTTGTGAGTGATTCAATATCATATGTGTGGCCATTGGATTGATCATAGCTTTCTAGTCTGTGAGTCTCATCAAGAAATTAATGCCTTATTGTTCAAGATTGGCATACTATATCTTAGGAAGTAAGGAAATTTAAATGATGCATATAGAATATTACTCATAAAATTTAAACCTCTAGGAAGTAGGTGTTATCTTATGATAACTCTAAGCTAGTGAACAAAAGATTGTCTGATTGTGTCTAGGAAGTAAGATTTTGTCAATGGAGTGGGTCAGGGATGACTAATTGTCTGTTTATTTTGTTGTGAAGCTGGTGAGCAGAGTCCAGGACTCTGGGTTTTGATTTTATCAGTATGACACTATCAAAATTCTACAGTGTGTGAGTTATATCCTGGGATTGTTGCAAATTCATCATGACTCATGGATGTCTGCTATGTCTATTCTTCAGGATGTGAGTGATGTCCTGGAATTGTTGCAAGCTCATGGCTTAGGGATTGTCTGCTGTCTGCTCCTTAGTGAGTGAGTGATGTCCTAGAGTTGTTGCAAGTTCATGACTTGTGGATTGTCTATGATGTCTTGTCTTTAGGCTGTAAGTGATGTCTTGGAATTGCAAGTTCATGACTCATAGATTATCTGCTATGCCTGTTCTTTAGGAAGTGAGTGATATTTTGAAATTGCTACAAGTTTGTGGCTCATGAATTGTCTGTCATGCCTGCTCTTTAGGATGTGAGTGATGTCCTGGAATTGTTGCAAGTTCATGACTCATGAATTGTCTGTCATGTCTGTTCTTTAGGAGGTGAGTGATGCCTTGGAATTGTTGCAAGTTCATGACTCATAGATTGTTTGCCACATCTGTTCTGCAGCAAGTGAGTAATGTCTTGGAATTGTTGCAAGTTCATGACTCATGAATTGCATACCATGCCTGTTCTTTAGGGAGTGAGTGATGTTCTGGAATTGTTGCAAATTTATGACTTGTGGATTGTCTGCCATACCTGTTTTTAGAGTGTAAGTGATGTTCTGGAATTGTTGCAAGTCCTTGACTCATAGATTGTCTACCATTTCTGTTCTTCAGGAAGTGGGTGATGAACTGGAATTGTTGCAAGTTCATGACTCATGGGTTGTCTGCCATGTCTACTCTATAGCGAGTGAGTGATATCTTGAAGTTTATACAAGTACTCATAGTTTATAAATTATCATCTTCTATGTTTGTATATAATTTATATCACATGGATTTTGTTTTCCTTTTTTCAGTCTGTAAGTGATCTTTTTTCAAAGTATATCATGAATTGTTTCTTATACTTATCCTGTAGCACTATGTTGCTTCCTTCCTGATGTCATTTTTGGATAAAGTACTTTTCTGCTTCATAATTGTCATTCTATTCATTTAGCTCCCAAACCCAACTTGCAGAAAATTGCAAACAATGACATTGCAATACAGCTTGTTGTCATGGGTATGAACCATTAATATTCATGATTGTCATGCTAACCAGTTTATATATAGCTTCAATCTTGCTCTTAGAGTGTGCTGCAACTCTCTACCTGTTACAAACGAGGCAATAGCCCTCGAGCAGCGGTGGTTCGATTCCCTTTATGAACATCCTTTCTCCTGTTCCGTCTACGCTGATGATTTACTATATGTACTTGAGGGGCGTCCCTTCAAAGGGATCAATAACCTCCCTTGCCCGGTCTTCCGTTCCTCTGTAACCGGGTAAGTATCACCTTGTTCTTTAGTTCACTTCCTATCACAACGGACGTCACACTCCCCTTGACCCATCTCTTGCTGCGGTCACATTTTCCCATTACCCATAACCAGACATCTCCCCGATATAGGCAAAGGTACCTTTGCCCATACTTAGACGATCCTCCTTATAGCCCGTGGGTACAGCTCTATCTGGGTATTTATAATGACCTACTGTACAATGTATTCCTCAGCTAGTTCTACGCAATCTACGCGTTAGTTCTGGTCCCTCTGCGAGTCCTCGAAAGGATAGCGAGACTTCCGACTTCGACATCAATAGTTACTTCAAGAATACGCTCCGGAACTTCGCGTATACATAACACTACCTCTCTACTGATTTTCAGCTGGATGCTGTTTTGAATGAAGCATGCTCTAGGATGAACTTCAACAGCTTGTATGCTGCTTTTATGGAAGATTTTCCTCTCTCCTGTACATCCTATACAAGGGAGGACTATCTTGAGTTTCTTCTGAAACACAAGCTAGGTATATATTCTATTCTATTTCCTTTTTAGATCTTGTTTTCAATTTACTTCTAGCTATATCTATGTGGCCAGCAGCATGAAGCTCATTTTTCTTTCAATGTAATATCAATGTACATGTGCATGTATGCTTTCCATAAGGCAGGGAGGATGAACTTGCACACAGAGTTTCTATCACAGTATGTCCAGAATCAGAAAGTGAAAGAAGATGCTCATTCCAATGCTCAAATGTATGGTACATACTACAATGTGAGCTTCTACCTGTCTAGGGACAAGAATGCAGGATCTCTGTAGTGGATAGTGGTGTCTTGTCAATCCAAACAAATCATTCCATCTCTCCATGTAAATCACTACACATATACCCCCCATACTTCACAAAGGTGATAGACGACGGCCAGAACCAGAACAGTCAAGGCACAAGCATCCACGGCTCTGCGGCATGAGACACATCGTGACTACCATCCGTCATCCCTACCAGTGCCCATACCCGTGCCCGCAGTCGCAGGCGCAGACGTAGCCACTTGATCCTCGTCCATGATGCCAAGTACGTCATCAAACCGTTCCGCCTCGTCCACCGCCAACCTGTCCTCTTCGCTCCACGCACGCGACAGGTCCTCATCGTCACCATCGTCATCGCCCTCGCCCTCGCGAACGCCATCTCTACCTGCCTCCCCCACGCCCTGCACAAAGTCCTCGTCCTGTTCGTCAAACTCGAGCGATACCGGTCCCTCGCCCGCACCACCCCCACTGCCACGTACGCCGCCCTTGACACGGTCCATCTCCCTGCGGAGGATGCCCCCGACGCCTTCCATGACGCGTATCGGAATCCCTCCGCCCATGGTCATTCCGGACAACGCGCGCGGCCCCGCGCCACTCCACGACGTCCCCATCCCCATTCCTATGCGTGCCCGGGCCGACTGCTGCGCCGCCCCGTTAGGCAGCATCGGAATCGTCGCCCGATGACCGCCGCCCGTTGCGCTGGGGTCGTACGCCATCTCGGCGCTCATCGCGCTCGCAAGCGGCTCGTCAAACGACGACGCAGAAACATGCGTTCCATGTGCGCCAGATCGAGAACGGGAGTGAGACCGCCCGTGCGAGTGGTCAGAAGACGGGAACGCCATGTCCTCGACGAATTGCCCCGCATCCCCGGATCCAGCAAACGCACTCGCCTCAACTTCCTTCCGCACGTCGATCTTGGGGCCCGAGATGGCTAGTCGGTGTCGCCGAATGAGAGCATGATAGTCCTCGCCGAGGGTGTAGAACAAGAACTGGTGCGAGAGATAAATCGAACGGGGTACGAGACCCGGCGACCGCGCACACGTCGACAGCTCTGCATGCGCGAACGAGCTGCGTGTCCGCGCCCGGGTATAGTCAGCATCATAAACATAAGGGAAGAAAGGGAGAACGTACTTGGACGATACCGGTTTCGGCCGATCGCCAACCTCGTGCACCGCATGCTTCACCTCTCCCCAATCATTCCGTCGTTTCAACTGCCACGTCGCCATTGTGTGCTCCTTTCCCACGAGTTCCGTCGCCGCCTCAAGCATCTGCTGTGTCAACCCCGATCGTCTTTGCCCAGAGTCTCTACCTGGCGCCCGGGCCTTCGCTGGCGGCGATGCACTCAGCCTTCCTGCAGCACCGACACCGGGGAGCGAAATGCTCGTCGCGAGAGATGCAATGGGCACGGAAAACGGGATTCCGGACTCGCGGGGACGCTGCTCGAGCGTGATCCGACGCAAAGATAAGACGCCCCCAGACGCATCGAAGACGAGCACGTCCTTGAAGTTGTGTTGGCGGTGAGAAGAATGGGAAGACGGGAGATCAGAACGACCCGACGATGTACTCGGAGAGGATGCTATCTGTGGTGGTAACAGACTCGTAGGCAACGTGACCTCACTTCCCCCAACGAACACAAACGAAGGGTCGGAACGAAAGCCATCGGCTCCCGTTGCACGTGTCGGGCGCAGGCGCACAAGGGGAGTCACCTCGACAGATAGTGGCTGCTGTGTGAAACCCACAAGACGTCAGACTTGGCCTCGAAAACAAGTGACGACACTTACAGGCTTATCAACGTTCCAGATCTTGGTGTCCATGTGACTTCTGAGATCAGGCTGTCCTCCGTACGGATTGATCGCAAAGACGTGCACCGTGCCCTTGCGAGTTCCGACAGCGGCCCACCGTCCATCTGGAGATACCTGAATATCTTGGATAACGGCAGACGTACGACCACGGCGGAGACTATACACATGCCAGGGTGCGTCTTGCTCCGGGTCCGGCAGGGATGGTGTCCAGTTGGTGACGGGAACCGATTCAGCGCCAGTTCCAGTGTTCTTTCCATCCATCCCATCCCCAGTAATCCAGTTACTCCCGCCTTTTGCCTCGTCCCTTGTCCCTCCTCGTATATGCGCACGCCGAATTTGAAAGATTCGCACGGCCTGTCCATCCCGAGGGCCGACAAGAAGGGCATTCCCATCATGTGTGAACACAAGGTGGCTAATCGGCTGGTGTTGAACAGCGATAAAGTGCGTTACCACCTGGGGATGTGACGCAGCACGGCCATCCAATAGGGGTCGTAGATCAAGAACTTTGACGTAAGAACCGGATGCAGATGGATTGCGGCCACGCGCATCTTCGACATCACTGGAAGGTGTTAAATCGCCAGCCGTAGCTGCGCCTCGGAGATGGCCATGCTCGCGCCCATGAACTTGATCATGATCATCGTGGCTCCCGGTACTCGCCGCAGGCGCGCTTCGCGAAAAGAAGAGGTTGCTCACCCCGCTCATCACGGAGGTGGGTTGTTCCCCCCCTGTGGGACGAAGATGTCGTGTGGGGCTATCGCGCACATGTGGTGACACTGGCGTCGTAGGTGGGATACGAGAGCGAGACTTTGCGTATTCGGTCGCAGCATGATACGCCATTCCGCCCAGCGACTTCATCCCACTCAGGACAGAGCCTCCGACCTTGATGGCAGCATTTCCGAGGTCCGCCTGAGAGATACCAAATGGACTGGACGAGGCTCGGGTATGTGTGCGTGGCTGTAGAGCAGTCGGACCATGTGGAGCATCTGGGCGGGGTGGTTGGGCCGCGAATGCGAGAAGGCGATGAGATAGGGAATAGATGGGAACAGGGTCGTCTTGGACGGAGAGGTCGTCAAAATCATTCGTGTCTATGCCTGATAGTGATACAGTGTTGTTGATATTTGGTTTATGTGTTGATGTCCGACTGTAAGCAAATATGGAAGATGAAGAGATAGTATATACTATGGTTAACGACGCCGAAGAAAGAACGTGGAGAGTAGGCGGGTTTGTTGTGCTCTGGGAAATCATTTGAGAATCTCGTCCCGTCGAGTGGCAGAATCACCTTGTTCGGACTTACGATAACGGTAAAAAGGTTACTTGAAGCAAAAGATGATACATTGTGAAATGATAACCGCTTGACCACTTCATGGGAAGACAATGAATAAATTAGCATCGCAGATTGACCTCCCGTCTTGGAGCTGTGAAGTGATTCGCATGAGGAACGAGCAATGGGGGCAGAGAGGTGAGGAAACTCACATTATGCCAATCAGGGGCCGCAGGTTTGTGAGTTGGTCATCGTTCGTGGGTGACGGAAGGACCGCAGCAAAGGTAACACAGCCCCAGGAAGGGCCTGTGAGATTTAACATCTCTGAGACAGTAGCCAAATTGGTGCAATCCCACATCTGGAACCCTGATGGATAGCCGAGGAAGAGAACGCGCCTGTAAAAACGAGCGGTTAGCGCACGCACGTTGATGGATGCTGTCACGGAAAACGCTTGCCGAGGCTTCGAATTGATTCGAACCGAGTCCCATCGAGACCACAGTACACTATCTCCCTCAGCAACGGTAGGATAGGCAGCCAACGGATGGTGACCGTAAGCAATATCCCCGTCCTCTGCGCTGAGGATGGCCTTTGGCAGTTCCGGGGAGTCGGTGAGAGAGTCTCTAGGTCTCGAAGAAGGCTGACTCGGAGATTGCTGAGTTGGGTACCTATCGGATGAAAGAGCGCCAGTCAAGTAATCTCGCTCCAAGGGGTGAGACGGTGAATGTCCCAGATTGGCGCCCATAAAGTTCCCAAAAGAAACAGGTAGGGAGACTCGGGGGGGAGAAGGCGCAGCAGTAGGGACAGGGATGGAAGATGGAACGTAGTTGCGAACTGTGCGAGAGAAGTTCTCAAGCATTGTGGGTTGGCTGTGAGAGACAAACTCAGTAAGCGACGAGTGCCAGGCTGAAGTGGAGGAAAGAGAAGAGTGTACAGTATGTCACTGTTGGACACGTGTGGCGAAGAGGCTTGTACAAATACGGACAAGTCAATGAATGGATTCTGAGGTGCGGAAAGAGGGTGACAACGTGGTGAACATATGAGGAACTTGTCGGTGAATCATGGAATACTGTCCGGAAACAAGATTGGGCTGGACCGCTCACCGAACTAGGACGGGTGATCTAGTATGGCCGTAGGGCGTTGACGACGACGGAGACGACACGGCAGACAATGGACGGAAAGAAGGAGAAATGACTGGGGTAACAGAGATAAGACGGCCATCGTGCTTAGTCGGAGGGTCGTCGTCGTCGTCATTGGCTACGGCCACGTGTTGGGCAAGAGTCGGGAGCTGTAGTTCGGGGGGAGAATCGGGCGGTCTATCAAGAAGGGCTGGGTTGGGAGATTCCGCAGTCCAAGAAGAATTATCGAGCTGTAACAAAGGGCGGTAATAGGGAGATTCTGGCTTGGCTTGACGGCGAACATTGGAGTTGTTGCTCGATGGCATTAATGGAGTCAGGATTGAATGTTAGCGTAGTGGCACGTCCTTGTCCTTGGAAGATAAGGAAAGGAGTAAGGTGAACTTGTAAGTAAATGCAAGAGCACCTGTGGGAGGTCAGTCGAGTCGTCGTTGCTGTGTGGGTTCAAGAAACAGGAGCGAGCAGGGTCGCGCTGTCTTGCCTAATCTAGTAATCACCGAGTCACTACCGCATCACTACAACTCTCCTTTTTTGAAAGCGCGTCGGGTTAGGGTTAGTCACGTTGAACTGGCCAATATGGCTTGTTTCATTGGGCCAAGTCAAACATGGTGCCGCTGCGGAAACTCGTTTACGAACTAGACGGACTCGTACCCCAACTGATAGAGAACGTCGTGTGATCTTGATTTCGTCACATCGATATCCGGACATTACTCGGAACCGATCACGAAGTTCTACCCATCTTACTTAGAAGTTAGAACCGTAGTACCGTTGTTCTACTTCAATTACCGTCTCGCACGCTGGGTCGGACGTCCTCGATAAATACATGCTGTCGCTGATCTCCCGCAATGCAAAACATTCTGTTTATGCGTTTGGTCTCTCTGCTCAATCATGCCTAATCAACAACAGTGGGTCCTCCCCACCGGATGTTTCTCGATCTACCGCCGAGCCCGTTTTTCTCAGTTCCATCCTCCCTGCATGTACTCGAACATTCAAACAGGCCCACTATCACCAAATTTTGTTGGCGCCCGAAGAAGGAGCAGCCAGGTCCGAATATTCCTGATACTTCTTTGTCACATAAACCTCACTTTTACGACGATGCGTTGCCAGCGTGCTTGAAGAGCAATGTCACGTCATTTCGAGTGGCAGATGAGTCACGTCGGTCCAAAGGTGGGTCGTGACAGAATCACATTCCAATCTGAGCCAGTGGGGGCTAATACGACTGTACGCATCTCCATCGTGTCTCTCGGTCTCGGACTTGAGCTGTTACACTTGGGATCTCATGCTCGCTCTCCGTCGTGCTCTCAACAACCCTAGGCGTCACCAAGATGTCGTCGGACATCGTTTCGTATTCTGCGCAGCTGCCCAGTCCATGCCCACAGAAAAGCTCCTTCTCGACTGTCGGTTCTGTGGCCGCTTCCTTGCCTATTGCTGCGGTTGCACTGAGAAGCGACTTCGGGGGCGCGGTCGGCACCTTCCTATCCCCGAGGACGACGAGCAACCCGAACTGTGCCATTATTACCAGGTGGCCTTTGTCGATGGTGCATGTTTAGGAAACGGCAAGGAGGGCGCCACGGCTGGCATCGGGATCGCGATTGGCGTGGTTCCCGAACAAATGCACTGGGCCATCCCGGTCGACGATAGCATCGACCCTTTCGCCGTCCGGACGTCTCAACGCGCAGAACTTCTCGCTGCGATCCATGGCATCTACAAGCTCGCCGAGTTTGAAGAAGAATTTTGCACGGCCCGGGAGGCGCACGAGGATTTGAGTGACAAGATCACTTGGGTCATCACATCCGACTCGCAGTATGTCGTTCTGGGTATGACCGAGTGGGTTCCTGCTTGGAAGGTGCGCCACGCGCATCGTTCACTTGGACGTTTCCGTCGTCTCATCTGCCCGGACAGGACAACGGATGGCGCAACTCCGGAGGGAGGAGACCCAAGAATCTCGATCTCTTTCAGAAACTCGATGCGGTCGTCGCGCAGTATGAACGCCAATACGACGTTTGCATCGCTTTTTGGCACATCAGCCGCGTTTACAATAAACTTGCTGATGGATTGGCGGGCTTTGCTGCTAAAAGCCACACGGGTTCAGTTTGAGTATGTACATCGAGCATTATTCCATCCAGCAATTGACGTGTTCCACAGAACAATGTATTTCCCGCTGTCTGACGACGAAGTGGAAGTCGAGAGTTCTACCCTTTGCTACTAAATCTTACCAAGGTAATACACCAGTAATCCAAAATAAAGCGGCCCAGCCATATATTCGTTCAAACACTAGTCCTTAGTAAATCGCTACTTGATCATCATTGTATTCATGGTCTATGTTGCCTAACATCTTGATCATGTGACCCAAGGTGTAGCGCGCGAAACCGGTCGCCGGGTCCACTCGACAGTCACGCCAGCCTCGACACATGAATGGCCCAACGCCAACGCGCACGGCGGAGGGCTCGACAGTAACACTATCCAAGGTCTGGTCCGACGCACTTGCAGAATTCACCGCCAACCAGATACCCATCCACCTCATCGATCTCCACACCCTCCGCTTGGTGTCCAGGTTCGACGTCGCCCGGCACTACCGTCCCGTTCTCGCCGCCTATCTACAAAGGCACCCGTCGCGCTACAATGCGCCCGATCGGCACGATGTGGCTCACACCATCTTCAAGATCGTCAGATATGCTATATTTTCGCACAGATGGCTTGCGGATGGCGAGCCCACGTACCAAGACATGCCCCTGGTCTGCACGTTCGCAGACGTGTTGACCCAAGATGACGAGGTATGATCCCCATTTCCCCGGCCCCGCATGCGTTGATTGCTCACTCGATCTGACCGTCTGTTGCCTCGTATCGTCACCACCGCCGATCTGACTGTCCTCAGGTCGCGATCGCCCAAAGTCTCGCTGTCCGCGTTCCAGACGCCTCCGCCCGCGCCGGCCTCTACAAGCTCCTCCTCTTTTGCTCCAAAGCGCGTTCGTACCGATGTCGCTTCGCCTGGTCCGACACGTGCTGCATCCACAAAGAGAGCAGCGCCGAACTGGACGAATCCATCCGTGCCATGTTCCGGTGGTACCGCAACGCCCACGTCTGCATCGTCCACCTCGCGTCGTCCGTCGTCCTGGACGACGTCCCCGCCGACGAGTGGTTCACGCGCGGATGGACCCTCCAAGAGCTGCTCGCGCCCGAAAACGTCAAGTTTTACAACCGGGCCTGGACGGCGTTCACGGAGGCCAAGAACGACAAGGACAGGCGGAACGGCTGGCTGCCCGAGTCGGAACAGAACCCCGTCTGGCAGGCGATCCTGGCGGTGACGCACATCCCCTCGACCCGACTTGGCCACTTTACCCCAGGCGCGTTCGACGTCGCCCAACGCATGTCCTGGGCTGCTGGTCGGCGCACGACACGCATCGAAGATATGGCGTACGCGCTCGTGGGCATCTTTGGGATCAGCATGCCTGCGCAATATGGCGAGGGCAAGTTTGCGTTTCAAAGGCTGACGGAAGCGTTGTTGCAGCGGGTTCGGAACTACGAGTTGCTTGTCTGGACGGGTCCTGCGTCGCAGTATAGTGCTGCCCTCCCAGCTTCGATCGAGGGGTATTTGGCTGCGAGGGAGGCTGGCGTCTGCCTTTCGGTTCCTAATAGCTTTGGCGATCCTTCTTTGGTGCTCACGCCCAAGGGGTTACAGGTGGAAGTGCTGCTCGTACCGGTGCAGTGTAGGGAGGAAGCTGATGATGCAGACGAAGAGACGAATTCAAGCGACCAGAGTGGCTCTGTTGCGTCATCACAGGACGTGCATTCATCCCCCGACTCGGACGACGACGGACTCGGCGTTCGATTCCTACTCGACGACCCCGACTACCAGTCCATTGGCCCGAGACGATTCTACTGGTTTCATTTCACGGACTCGGATGGCATATTCAAGCCCCTCAGCGTTTGTGGTCGTGGTCCGATCCTGATATTTGGCTTGGACGATCTGCCAGATGTCAAGCCACAGCAATATGCGTTTGCGATCCTCGACTATCGCCGCGATCTGGCACGTGGGCCAGGGTGTGTATACGTTCCGTACGAGCAGAGGTCGAGACACCTCGCGTTCGTCTTGTATAGAGATGACCCGGGGGAAGGGTGGGGAAAACTAGAGACCGACACATTGGTCTTTGTAGAGGTGGAAGCGGACAGGGTGTTTGAGGGGAAGACGGTCGACATATGTCTGTGAGATGTGTGAAGGAATGCGCCTTGCTCGTTGAGGTCCTTGTACGTGGGGCGGCATCTACAACTTGGGGCGCGATAATCGTATATTCGTTCCAAGATTGCAAATCCCAGGGAGCAGACGTCCCGTAGTGAGAAAGCGTTGAAAATGGGGGACACAGCTGGGATACATCAAGGAAGGGCGGTGTGTGCGGATACGAACCGCAGCTCGTTCGCTCACACCCTTGATTGATGAGTCCACACCGTCGACATGACAATGAGTCGCGCGTACCTGTACGGTGAGGCAGGAAGGTCATCGCTGGACAAGAACGCACTCTGCGCTCATGATGTAGGATTGATTCAATTCCTAGTACGCGGCAAGATATCAGGAACCACTGTGGGAGGATGGCGTGCGCCAGCAACGGACACACACACCGTACACGACATGCCCAGGCAAGCCCCTTGCGGAGCATACGGAGACTGGTACGAGGTACCGAATATGCATTCATTGTATTCGAGACATGGGGATCAGAAATCAGCGCCCCCACGCGCTCGATATCTGCCGTGCTTCCATTCCAGCACCGCCTCTCACTTGAGCCTCCGACTAGCTAGCTATGTAGCTTGTAAGCGACGAATGCTGACGGGGTTGTTCGTGGACGAACGTGTGCACCGCCAACGTGTCTTCTTTTTTTTCTTATACTTGGGCTGTGTGTTCAGGAGCATGATTGCCCGCTGGAGTCGACTGAGAAGCGGTACTCGAGTGGATTTTCGATGACGGAAACGCGCGTGCTAAGCAGGTCCAGCACCTTCCTGGATAACGGCCGTACTTGAAGAGTAGGATTTCCGAGCAAGTCTCTGTAGCGGAAAAGAAGGAACGACGCCGATGCTCTCGGGGCCCCCGTGTTTGGTTTAGCCCTCGTAGTAGAACATCTGATAATCTATCCCCGTTTTGTGGTGGCGTTGGAGAAGAAAGGAAGGATGGTACAGCACACAAGGTTGTCCGGTGACCTAGGAGCAAGATCGTATGCCGTTTCTCTATCGCAAATTCTAGCGAGAAAACTCTATCGTGTGTCTGGGAACGTTCTCGATACCTCATGGAGCACAGGATTCTCGGCTCAAAAAACCGTATAATGAAGACTACCCTAGACAACACACACGACCGGGATGGTCTCAGTCCCGCGGGTTCGCACCCGTGGACGGGTCAGATGAAGAACGACGCAGCAGGGGTCACGTTGGAAGGACTCAAAGATCCTCTAGAATCCGAGGCGGAATCCTCTGAATGTCAACCACGAGCGACGTTCGGAACGCGGTGCCAGATTACAATCCGTCGGAAAGCAAAAAAGGGGAAAAAAAAACAAGGTTCTGATTGGCGCCTTCACGATTCCGGCCCGGGGTAAGACGAAGTGAGCAGAGGGTGAGTGATTGCGGTAGTAGTAGCGTGTTGCGCTGCTCCCACCTGTCGTCCCAGTTTGACACAACGCCGTGAAGAGCGGGACTCTCGAGTCGCATGTGGACGTGCTGTCCGCGTACCAACTCGGGCTCAACTGGGAGGGTACCCAACTCCACGATTCGGATCTGTGACGTTCAGCGTCCGAAATAGCCCCGAGTTCTCGCTCTCCGTCCCGTCGGATACTTATCATAGGAGTCGAGATCAGGCCCATCACGACTTTGTCCGCTTTGCTCCAATATCACTACAATACAACTCGAGGACACCGTATCTATAACGCTACGCTAGAAAGCACCTCCACACAACGACAAGAGAGAGAGAGAGAGAGAGAGCGACGGACGACACCATCACGAAGTCGAGAGGTACGCCGGCTCGTACGGCCTCTGAACCTCAATGTCCACATCCACCCCCCCTTCGCGCGCACACCGCAACACCCGCTCCCTGAACGCGTCAAAACAAAGCTTGCGCCACGGCTGCCGTCCGCGGCCATACCCATGGCTGTACATAAAGTCGTAAAACACGAGCTCGAAGACGGCGAGCGGTCGGACGCCCGCCCGTGTGGCGCGATCGCCCGTCCGGGCCTCGATCACGTCCGCGAGCGCGTCGAGCTGGGTTTCGTGGGCACAACTCAGGCGGAGTCGGGTGAGGCGAGGAAAGGGGAGCGGGGCGCTCGTCGGCCTCGGACTTGAACTCGAACTCGGGCTCGGGCTCGGACTCAGACTCGGACTCGAGCTCGGAGTGAGACCGGGACTCGGCTCGGGTGTCGTGGACACGGAAGCGGGTGCAGAAGTGAGATGCAAGAGCACGTCCGAGATGAGATATGTCCTCGGAAACGGCTCGAACGTGAACGTGGTCAGCGTGGGCGCGGTACTCGGAGACGTGAGCAGACGCCCGAGCTCGGACGGAGAGATGTCCACGTCCCGAATACGAAGCGTGTGGAGGTGACAGGCCGAGCGATCAAGGAGGGCAGAGAAGTGGGTCCCGTGCCACCAGTGCGTCTGGGTATGGTGGGCCTGCGCTTGCGGCTCCGAGGACGGGTCGACGTCCGGGTGAGAGAGTGGCGCATGAGAACCCTCCCACCCGGCAAGGAGAGCGCTATCAATGTCCAGCGTCGAGAGCTCGGGAAGTCGCAGTGCGTCGATGAGCGAGCAGGCATGTCCGCTCCGACTGAGCCGTCGCACGCGCAGCGTCTGTAACTTGGGCAGTTCGATCACCTGTCCCGGCATCAGCGCATCCAGCGGTGGCGTATGTTGTCCCAGCGTGGTACTCAATCCGATCGAGAGTTCCGTGAGGTTCTGACAGAACGCCAACGAAGCAAAATGACGGGAAAGAGTGGCGGTATGACCTGCTGATTCGTGTAGGTCGTATGATAATGCCAAGGACGTGAGACGAGCCCAGCCAACCCAGATGTCCTCCCGAACGGTATGGTCTGGCCCCGTGTACGCCAGCTCGGTAAGTCGAGTCGCCCGCAAAAGGTCGAGAAAGAACGAAAGGAGACTACGGCGCCAGCCCATGTGGTCAATATGCACAGCAAACGAGGTGAGAGCGGTGAAGGCACACGAGGAGAGCAGGGGGAGCTGAACAAAGTAATCTGAGGAGAACTTGAGGTGGATAGCTTTCCACCGTGGTGCATGTGCACAAACGCAAGAGAGCAACCAGATGACGACGTCTTCAGTGTCTTCTTGAAAGATGCGGTTGTCGGTGAAGGTGAGGGAAAGCGGGTCGGGGTACGATCGCGCGAGCCACGTTTTCACAGCATTGGCGACTTTGATACCGTCCCGCGAGCGATCGACGTCCGTCTCAAGGAACGTCATCGAAAGAGAGGCCCAGAGTCGGCGGTTGCTCTGGGATGCGGACCGCCAGTAGCTGCAGACCTGACCGAGAAGGAGCGGGGTCTCAGAGAACGCCGCCTGCTCGTCGAGGCAGCATTCAAAGATGATGTCAAGTATCTCGGGCGGCAAGCGATGTACCGCACACCCTCTGGGAGGTTCCGACCCCCTCCTCACATGCACGACTGTTCTTGCGCCGGTGGTGGGTGGAGGCTGGCGACGGCCGTCGGTGTTACAACGCTCTGGTGAATGTCGTGTGCACTGGTGATCGGAATCACAGCTGTCCGCATGAGCGCTCGGGTTTTGTTTGGGCTGACGGAGAGATAAGAAGAGCGAACGTAAATCTCAGACATACGAACCCCGAATAGGCGCGGAAGCAGAGGCACTCACCGCAACCCTACGGGCCCGGGATGCGTTCTTCGCTGTGTAGGACTGCATAAGTCCTAAACCTGTTGTGCGCATCGAGCGGTGTAATACGGGCTACCCTGCTCGATGTCCTCTTGCCAATCGAACAGGATGTTATTTAAGTTGCTCACCGGCTCAAGTACGATCCCCGGTTCACACTGACGTGACCTTTGCTGACTCACTCGACCGCGTGGCAAGTGCCAGCTCCGTTAACGTTTTGACTTCGATCTCCTACTCTTTTCAAGTCGTATTTCCGTACGTCCTCCCCGTCGGGAAGCTTCTCAATCAGCGGCGGTCAGCAACAGTCTCCATTAACACCCACCATTGTACTGAATAAGTCGCCCGTTCTTTGTTCACAGGAGCACTGGAAACCTGTGTGGCTAACCTAGCTCCTTGAAGCTTCCTCTGTGAGTTCACTTCCATCAGCGCCTTTTACCAACTTCAACTTATTGTTCGTCCTTCATATCGCCAAAGAAAGCGTGTTTCAGGGCCTCATCAAACAAATCCCCATCCCACGCCTGCGGAGCGATCGTCGGCCCCCCCAACCTGTCACTGGTTGTCAGTGTGCCCTCATGATTCCTGATATTTATGGTTCAGGACTTAGGGACCTTGCCGATTTCGCCTCCACTTCCGCTGAAATCGCGGAAAAAAAAAATGCAGTAGGCCGTGAGGGGTATGATACGTGGCTAACGGAATGGCACAAACGAAAAGCACCTTGTACTCGACGTCGACATACTCCAAGAGATCAAGGACATTCAACGGTTACCGATGCCTCTAGTCTCTCCTGTTCGTCCTCGTTCACTGCATTCTCGCTCTCGTTCTCGGAGACCCATCGTGCCAGCTCCTCCTGGAACCTGGCAACCCTCCCCACAGGATCTCTCGAAACATAGCTCCGAGCGGCGGCCGAACCGCAGTGCGCCATGTCGAACAATACCACCTCGACGCGTCGCAGGGTGTCCACCTCCGCCGCTCGCGCACAGGTGCCCACCCGAGAACGAAACATGCGCATCATCGGGTCTAAATGTCCCTCTACCGAGCTCGCCAACGTGATCTTGCGTAATCTCGGTGCGAGTGGACCGCCACTGTCACTATCCCCGACGTGTTTCTGTCCACGTGTGACCACCGGATCTGAGACGTCCAACTGGCGGATCATGTCGACCATGTCCTGCGATCGCGGACAGGGAACAAAACGAAACGATGTGAGCGCGGGCGAGAGTGCGAGGCACCGCACGATCTCGTCGTTTGGGAAATCGACGTTCTGGATCGAGAGTCGGCGAAGGGCACACCCCGAGCGGCCCAAGAGGTTTGAAAAGTTGCGGTCGTGCCAGGGCCTGTTCCGGCCATCGCTGCCGAGGAGGACAGCAGCATCGATTTCGAGCGTTTCAAGTCGAGGCAGTATAAGGGGGTCGATGACGGTGCGCGCATGTGACTGGGCAGAGAGTCGGCGCACGCGGAGGGTTCGAAGGCTGGGTAAAGTGATGCTCTCGTCCTTGTCCAGCCAGAAAGGTCGGTCTACGCCCAAGGAGCAAGTAGTCACGTTTTGACATTGGGCAAGATGGCAGAATTGCCCGGACAGCGTCGAGCTCACCCCATTATGGGGTGCAAATTCGAACGACACGTCCGCAAGGCGCTCCCACGAAAGGTCGATCCTGTCGCCTAGCGAGTGGCTAGGTCCGCTATAAGCGAACGACTTGAGGTTTGGGGCAGATGCCAGGTTCATGTGCAGTGTAGCGACGATTCGCTGCCCGAGCACGTCGCCGCTGATGTACAGGTGTTCCAGAGAAGACAAATCACATGGCATGAAGGTGAAGAGATGGGGAAAATATCCGCATGACATATGAAGCGAGATATACTTCCAACGACGCGAATGGGCCCGAAGTCGATCAACGACCAAGGAGACGAGGTCCTCAGTAGCGGTGTGGTAACGGCGATGATCGGTGAACGTGAGTGATATTGGCAGTGCGCCTGACCGCATCAGGTGAAGGTCGAGCACGTGTCCAACTCTCGCCACGTCTCGCTTACGACCGTGGGGCGCGAAGGGGAAATGAAACTGTATGGACGTCCAGAGATGAGGGTCTGATTCCGCGATGGCTTTCCAAAGCTTGCATACTTGTGCAAGGCGGGACGGTCTCTGCGCATGGTCGAGGACGGGTGTTGATAAGCTCTCACCAGCTAGGTAGAGCTCAAAGATGTACGTCAATATTTCTGGAGGAAGGCGCGCTATGGGGGAGTGCAGCATAGTCATGGCCATGTGTTGGAGGAGGTTCGCAAACGGTTCGATGCTGGCCGTGATGCACGGAACTTGGACATTTAGATGATGTACAGTATGGTCGCTCCACTTTCTCGATAAGTATTGTGCTGAGCCGAAGGCCTGATACCGATTGTCGGCATCAGGACCAATCGTCCCGGGCTGCGAGTGTCAAACCAGTGTAAATACCCGACGTCGTAAATAACGATGAAACATACATACAAGCTTTGTTTCCAGATCGATAAGCGAAGGGCCACCGTCGGAGAGTGTGGGCGCCAACGGTCCAGACGGCTGAGCAACGTGGATGGGTAAATTGAAAGAATTGTTTCTTGTCGGACGTTGGGACGACACTGAGGTAGATCCAGAATTGAGCAGTGCGGAGAGACTTTCAAGGCCAGGGGGCCCACGTTCAGAGTGCAGCATCCTTCAAGGGCTTCAAGGGGACAGGTAAACAGAGTGGGGTAAATAAGCGCTGTGAACGCAAGAATGGTCATGATCCTTCCGTAATGAAGCCCCAGGAATTGCCCGAACCCTGAGAAGCCAGCAATCGAAGGCGATGCTGCTGTGATGATCAACTGGGCAATACCCTTCAGACGGCACTGCGTGCACATCTACCCGCTGAACGTACGAGATGGTACCCCGCGACAGACAGCTGAAACACGCACGAAGGCATTAATTGAAGGTCAGGGACATGAGGCATCACCACATGCTGAGTCATACCGGCACCATGCTTGCATGAGGGCCAAAGATAAGGCATGTGCGAGGATACCAATGTCGCTGGGTAAAAGGCTTTTCCTGCAGAACCCCAACCTGTCGCAGGGGGAGCGATTGGTGAAGGCGGGCTTGTGCCGACCAGGCTCGAACTCGGGTAAAGCAGTGGTGGTTGGGCGCAGCCTGTGCCGGCGGGACTGCCAGCGCGGGAGAAGAAGGAATCTGGGACCACCAGCCGTTCGTGAGTTCCACGGATGTGAGCAGCATGCGCCGTCCGCACCTTATCTTCGCGTCGTCTGTACTCCCGTGCCTCGAACGCGCCCAATGATTGAATGATCGGAGCAACACTTGTGACAACAAGATCGTCCAAAGCCGGATAGCAACCAGAACCGGTCAAGCTGAGCTGCTGCCAGTCCATGGGACGAACAGCCGCCTGAGGGTCTCGAAGCCATCGGTCAAATCGAAGGCTGACGCGGGATTAGGAGAAGCGGTGGTTCGCACCTGTCGACTCGTTCAAGCTGCACCATTGTGCGCCACCATCGCGCATTGCGAGCACATGTCTCAAGTACTACGGGACAATATGGCGTTAGTATGGCGCGACGTGGCGAATAAGGTTCTTGATCAAAAATCCTGCCGCACTAGGACTCGAAACGCGCGACAAGTATTGTAACGAGCGATCACCGCAGGGAACGCAAAAACCACTGGACATGAAGTCAATGGCTCGTGTGGCCTCACAGAATCTCAGGGATAAGATGGGGCGAAATCGCGTCTTTCGCAGGATCCGTCGAGGGGCTTCCGAAACGCGTTTGCAAAAGTTCCCGGTATTGGTTCGGAGTGTGATATTTTCAGGCGCCGCTCACAGTGCTTTGCTGACGTCATGCCCACATTCAAACTCCGATAGATTGTCCTCCGCGGCCACTAGGCCACGCCTACACAAGCCTATCTGCAAAAGAGTAGACGGCGGTTGCATAACTGTTCTGTAAGTGAGCGTTTAGGCTCGCTAAAGGCCGGATAGCTGATTTGAAGCGGAGGTACGGTAGTTGCTCTTTCACCCCGCGCAAGCGTGCAGATTCTTGCAGAAGAAGGCACCCGTGACATCGATCCACCCAAGTTCAACAATCCTACTCCACAAGGTCCGACTCGCACCAGGTACCTGACAAGTCGTCAATGCCCCCATCCGTCCAATGATACAAGACTGATGCCTCCAATCTTTCTTCGTCCCCTCCGCCCTTTTGCTCATTCTCATTCTCGGGCGCCCATCGTTCCCGTTCCTTCCGAAAACGCTCGACCTTGCCCAGTCGATCCCCGGAATGATCGTATTTGCTGGGGTCGTTGTCAAATGCCACCTCGACGCGCTGCAGCGGAGCCTCCCGCAGCACGCGCATGCCGACCTGCACACGCCCGAAACATGGGTAGCATCAAGTCTAGATGCCCCACCTCCGAGGTGACCAGCGTGATCTCGCGACACGCCGGTAGCAACGGATCACCCTCCCTGATTCGGTCTTCTCTATGGCCAGCAATGGTCAGCTCGTTAATCAACTACGCCGCGTCTCGCGATTCCAGATAAGGACGGAGATCAAAATGGAACGACACAAGTACCGGAGAGAGTTGAAGGCACCGGAGGCGTTCGTCGCCTCGGAGGTAGGCATCCTGGAGCGAGCGATTTAGGAGGGTACATCCCGAGCGTGCGATAAGGCTCGAAAAGGTGCAGTAGTACCACTCGTGCAGGGCTGGACGCCTTACCCCACTAACCTCCCGCCT
>JBBPLU010000182.1:0-38533 GCA_038089935.1 Boletellus emodensis | reverse complement strand
TTGTCTTTCTGGCCTGATTCTTTTATGTTTTCTTACCTTTTTTTTTTTCGCTGTTTGTGTCCCCCCGAGACTTGAGGGTTGTACAGCCACGTTAGCGTAGTCATCGTCTTTTTCTTCTTGACCCTCTTTCTATCTGTTTTCTGTGCGTTCGACTTCACTCTCGTTCAAGCGCACTCGCATGTGGGTGCCCGTCGATATACGATGTGTTTGTTGTATACAATGTATGTTCGAACTGGCCATGCGACCCCAGGGCCCGAAGACCATCCCCTAATTAAGAAGCAACAGGGTGACCGAAGTTTAGGCCAAATAATTAATGTCCGTAACGGTCTCCGCAGCAGTCATTCATTTCGGCAAAGAGGTTCACTGCACGCCAACTTGACCATGTCGTACGCAGGAAGATTCGCTGCTATCAAAGTTCAAGAGATACAGTGTGACGCCCACTTTTTCCGATGTTGCGCTTTCCCTGTGACTTTGATTCTGGTGTGTGTGTTTTTCACGGGTCAGCACTGCCGTCTCTGCCACTCTGGCCGGGTTAGTGGCCGGTGGATCACCCCTGCACGAAACCTTGATAAGGGGTTGTGATAGGTGACCATCATCCCGACGGCCTGTCAAATGCCTTCCGTGTCCCTGCACGTTATCGCTGCGCAGGGGGGGCTAAAGGGGGGGGGAAGACGGACACGCTGCCAGAGGCGTTTATCGACCCATTGCTCGAAGAGAGAGACGTCGGGTTTAGATCGCGCGAGCGAGAAAAAAAAAAAAAGACGGTTTCTGCCAGTGGACCTGATGCGGCTCTAAAGATGTCGACAGGGTCGATCGTCACGCTTCCTGTTTAAACGGAGGGACCGGGTGGGGATGGAGGGCTTACCGGATCGAGCCGACCTGTGCTATGAGGCGCCCTCGAGGACGGAGGGTGCTGTAGCACGGATGGAGAGCCACGTCCACGTCCACCTCTCCGGGGTGATGGTGGCGTGGGTCGAGAGGGGCGAGTCACGGATACGATCACCTCGATTCGCTTGACGCTCCGCGAGAGCTGCGAGGCGCAAAGAGCGATGGTGGGACCAGACGATGCGTGCCGGGGTGTGTGTGTGTAAGGAGCTGGAGAAGAGTGGGTGAGGCGGTGGACTCTTCCATCGAAAGGCTGCTCGAGCCGAGTTGGCGATGATCCGCCACCGAAGACCGCCCTTGCGTGAGGACGCGCATCGAAGCCTCGTCCGACACGTCGGGAGCGAAAACGCGGGGGCGGCACGATGCTGACCGTGCCGAACGAGTAGCGTGGTCCTGAAGTAACCAGTAACCGGAAGAGATGGAAGAGGTTTGGTTCAGACGTGTCATCGACGAATCCTGGGCTCAATGGGGCTCACTACCTTGACCCTACGAACGACGATTAAATCTGGCTCGCAGTCTGGATGTCGAGTGATAAGACACATGATGCATCGGTCCCACTTACCTTTTCATGACATCCGGGGGGAAAGCAATGGTGGTAGTAAGACAATATAGATAATCATTATGTGAGGCTTATGCCATCTTGCTAGTACGGGAGTCAGCGCATCGTACCAGACTAGCCTGAGCATACAGCGGGTCCCTTGAAGCTGCTCGGCCCGCGCGGAAAGATGTGAGAACTAGCCCGCATGCGACCCGACCCTGGCGGCACCAGCACAAGGCATTCAACGGGGTAATTTCGGGCCTGTCGGTAACCGAAAGGCTGACCGACCCAAGCAACGAGCAGCATTACGAGCCGGAGACGGACCCACCTGGCCAGCCACCAACACCACCAATACTGTAGATCTGAGAGGGGGCGGGGGGAAAATAGATGGCGAGACATTGACGCTTTGCGTTTCATCCGCCAGTTGATAAAAAGCCTCGGTATGGCCTTAGAAATACATGATTACAAACAGCATGTATGTACAGCCATCGGTATTGTCAGCACGATTTTTCTTTACCGGATGACTCACAGTCCCATCATGCTGCCGAGCTGGGATGTTATTTTAAAAGCTCCCCTCAAGCTGGCCGTGGGGTTCCAAGATGCTTTTCGCAGCTCTTCTCCCTCTTGTCGCATCGCTTGTCCCCGCGCTGGGTGCTCAGGTGCCCTTGGACTCCAGCCTGCGTTGGAAAGGCGAGAATCATGTCATTCCCGATACAGATCGTTCTACAACATGGAACATTGACAAGGTTCCAAATCCTGATGATACTGACCACCTCGTGTTCGAGACCGTGCACTCGTTGCTTCAACACTGGCCTAACACCCGTATGAGAAATGGTGAGTAGTGTGTGTACGTGCTCGATGCGTTGACATGATGGAATGCATATCCTCCTTCAGGCCATAACATTGTGCCGGGTGTCATCCCGCAAGGTACCCTTCTCTATCACGGCACGAATGCCACCAAGTTGCCAACTGGTCCGGATTGGGTTGCTACTAATCCTGAACTTTCGTATCTCTTCTGCCAGCCCAACTTTCAAATGTATTTCTCCGAGAAGTCCGAAGGGTGTTGGCACCTCACACTCACGGTCACTCGTCCTCTCAAAGTCGTGTATTTCGACGGGAGCAGTGCTGCAAAGCTATCATATGGTCCACTGGATACACAGGACCTTCTCGCATGGGGAGAAGCACGCCCTGAGCGTGTGTGGAACGAACTACCACGAATTAATGATCTTTGCGAATGGGGAAAGGATTTCGGCGTTGATGGGTTTGTGAGGTGAATCTTCACCTCTTCCGGTGCGATCCTACATTAAACGTCGTTGCAGGATGCAAGGGGCATTGTAAGTATCACTCCTGATGGGACTGGGTCGATCTATAATTCGGTTTTAGTGAGATCATGCTTTGCGACTTCACCTCTGGTATCAGCGTTGTTTCCCGGACGAACGTAGCATGCTTCATCATGAAACCACCATTTTGGCGTGCGTTTTCTTTCCTGTTCGAGGTATTTGCGAATAACTGGCTCGTGACAGCGCCATTCTCGTTCCTCGAGTTGATGAACGCCGGTTCTTGGCATAATCACTTCCCCGGCGAGACTCGCATCCAGCTCGATCTATCCGGACTAGTATCTTTCTACGACACCCAACTCGTGCCTTCTCTGGTTCCCATCCGAGCTGGTCAGGAGAGATGGGACCACCGTGTCCAAGACGTTTCTAGCGAGGACTTGTCGGCTTTAAAGTCGAAGCTGGAGGGAACCCTGGCCAGACTGTCAGGGCCGTCAAGTGGAATTGACTGGAAGACACTCATTCAAGTCATCGTCGACCGGTTCGCTGGACGTCTCGAACTCACGCGTCACCTGTTGAATTTGCCGGCAGCGAGCTCGGAGGAAGTTGTCGATCTTGCGAAGAAAACTCAGGCGCAGCTGAGGATCATGCTGAACCCGTATCTCGCGTTGTCAGCCGTGCCATCTGACCCGTCGGACGAGACCGCACACGACTGGGCAACTGCGATTTACAAGGAATGCGCCACATTACATACAAGCTTCCCAGAATCCATGCTGGGCAGTATGACAGACTCGGAGAAGTTGCTTCTTCGAGCTGTACGTGGAACGAGCCGAGAGATTTGCCGTGTGGTGACGAAGATGTGGACTGCTGGGGTGTATGCGGGTGTTGATCTGTCATTGAACACGCGGGAATCTTTTGACCTTTCCGAGGTTACTCGGGTTCGGAGCAAGTGGGCAGAGGAACTGGGCCGATTGATGGAATGGCTCGACTGGAGCGTGTGGGTCAAGTGTGACCCAGAATGTGGCCCCGAGGTGCGTTTGCTATGGACTTCGTATGCTTGCATGGGATTCATGAATGGCCGACAGGAAATATGCTACTTGTCCACGTGGCCTGCCGGTTTTCCCGATGCTCCTTTCCCTCAGCGCCCAGACGAAAACTGGGAGCGCCCGCAACCTAGATGTCTCCGACGAGTCGAGCCCTACGAGTTTTGAAGGGGCACTGATAGTACTAGAATGAGTCATCTGTCGACGACCTGTATTTACGGTACTGAGGGTCTCCTGCACGTGGTGACCTTGTCCGACTTACCAGCTCCGCTTTACCTTCAGAGGTTCTCAGCATGCTGGTTCACCATGCGCGTACTTCGTGTTCCGGGGATTTGTGATTAAGAAGAAATGTCACCTGGTTTTTGAGTAGGCGTTTAGTGTCGCTCGTAGCGCGCGCGGCGCCGCTTCACCAACAGACTCGCACGCTGGGTCTCCGGTTGGTTTGTGTTCGCATCTCGAGCCTCACGTTTCTACAGTTTCACCTAGAGGCTCCATGGCTATTGATGATTGGCGGGTAATAAGTCTTGCCCCTAGTCTCGCACCCCACCTCGATCGCTTGCGCTTCGCGAGAGCTGCGGGAGGCAAAGAGCGATGGTGGGACCAGACGATGCGTGCCGGGGTGTGTGTGTAAGGAGCTGGAGAAGAGTGGGTGAAGCGGTGGGCTCTCCATCGAAAGGCTGCTCGAGCCGAGTTGGCGATGATCCGCCACCGAAGGCCGCCCCCACGTGAGGATGCGCATCGAAGCCCCGTGATTCGGATGCGTTCGGTTCTGAACGTCGGTTCGAACCGAACTTTCCAGAGCCGAACGTGGGGTTCGGCTCAGCGTTCGGGGGTGGGGCTGAACCGAACCGAAGGTTCACGTTCATGTTCATATGCTCCTGAACTTTTCTAGTCGCGTTCGAACCTGTTGTGTCCACTAGGATGGGGTGACCCGATGTACCGTTGGCACATGGTGGGGAGGTGCAATGAAGATGTTCCACAGAAATTGGTGCGTCCGATGTGCGCAGCGTCCGAGCGATGTCCATATTACCACCGCCCGCGCGGTCGTCCTCGATCGATTCCGGTGTCGCCATCCTTTCCCTGGGGATGCTCCTGCACCATCTATTCTCCATGTACAACATGTACAGGCCGTTTGCGACACTTCTGTGGTGGTGTGCGGCCTAGGTACGTCCGCCGTCTTACATCCATACCGTTCGCGCTGGCAGCGCTTCTTCATCCGTGTCTCGAGTCGCAGGCTGTTCTCTGTGTCGTACGTACACCATCGTCTGCCAGTTCATTCGCCGCCATCCCTAACGCTCTCATGGCCCCAATCACCTCCAACAGCTTTCAACTCACCCTGGTCGCCCACTCGCCTGGCCGCCCTGGACCCGGACCTAGCGCGCTCATTTCGATGCCGCCACCGTCGCCACTCGACTGTCAGCCTCCCCTGATGTGTCTGACGCCGCCGCTATCGCTCCGGTTGTCTCTGTCGCATTCGGCACTTCGCGGCTCGACCCACTTGCCCCAACGACCTCCTTGCACCTCAACTCGATTTGGCGTGCTCATGGAGCTGCCGCCGTCACCTTCTGGCTCCTTGAGCCTGTAATTGTGGTGGTAGTCGGCCTTCGACGTTCTTGACACGTCCGCAACGCCCGCTCCGACCCGAACGTCGAAGCTCGGACATACCCACTCCTCCCCCTCGAGCTCGGCGCTCGGGGGTATGTTCGATCGATTTTGGGAGCCGTCAGGTGAGTCAGGTGGGTCCGGGGGTGATGCTGATATATCCTCGAACCTGCCCAATGCTGCCGCTTTGGCCTGCTCGACCCGCGCACCTACTCCCGCACGCTCAATTGTGTCAGGTGACCCTGGAGGTGCGCCTGGACAACGTTCTACGTCGCCCTGCGTGCCTGTAGTGTCACTCGATGTGCTTGACACGTCCTTCCGTTTGTCCGCCGTCTGGGTGCCTGGGTGGTTGCACGACGCGCTCAAAGCGCTCATGCCCACCGTTGCTGTCGTCTTTCTGGTCTTGACCATGTCTGGGGTGCCGCACGACACGCTCGATGCACTCGTGCCCGTCATCACAGCCGCGGTCTCGTCCCCAGCCGTCCCCGGGTGCTTCGATTGCTGCCGGTCGTCGTGGTACCAGGCCTCCCTGGGCTGCGCATACGCATGGTGGACTTCGTCGTCACCACTCACGCCCTGGATGCTCTGTGTGGCAGGACCCGCGCTGGGTGCGAGCCCGTTGAGTGCGTGGGACGGGTGGCTCGCGAGTGGAACGGGTAGGGCGCATGACGGGGGTAGTGGGAGCGCGTTGGGTGTACAGGACGGGTGCGTTTGGTGCGCAGGACAGCTGGGTGCGCAGACTCCCCAACTCTAATGTGAGAACTAGCCGCATGTGACCCGACACTGGTGGTACCAGCACAAGGGGTAATTTGTAAAATCCGAGTCCATCAGTACCTGAAAGGCTGACCGACCTGAGCAACGAGCAGCATTGCGAGCCGGCGACGGACCCACCTGGCCAGCCACCAACACCAACATTGTAGATCTGGGGGAAAATAGATGGCAAGACATTGATACTTTGCGTTTCATCCGCCAGCTGATAAAATGCCCAGTGTGGCCTTGGAAACTCATGATTACAAACGGTGTATATATACAGCATCGATTCTTCTTTACCGGATGATGATTCGCAGTCCCGCCATGCTGCCGAGCTTAGATGCCATTTTAAAAGCTCAAGAGCTAGCTGTGGTGTTCCAGGATGCTTTTCGCAGCTCTTCTCCCTCTTGTCGCATCGCTTGTCCCCGCGCTGGGTGCTCAAGTGCCCTTGGACTCCAGCCTGCGTTGGAAAGGCGAGAATCATGTCATTCCTGATACAGATCGCTCTACAGCATGGAACATCGACAAGCTTCCCAACCCTGATGATACTGACCACCTCGTGTTCGAGACCGTGCACTCGTTGCTTCAACACTGGCCTAACACCCGCATGAGAAATGGTGAGTAGTGTGCATGCTCGAGGCGTTGACATGACGGAATGCATATCCTCCTTCAGGCCATAATATTGTGCCGGGTGTCATCCCGCAGGGTACCCTTCTCTATCATGGCACGAATGCCACCAAGTTGCCAACTGGTCCGGATTGGGTTGCTACTAATCCTGAACTTTCGTATCTCTTCTGCCAGCCCAACTTTCCAATATATTTTTCCGAGAGGTCTGAAGGGTGTTGGCACCTCACACTCACGGTCACTCGTCCTCTCAAAGTCGTGTATTTCGACGGGAGCAGTGCTGCGAAGATGCCATACGGTTCACTGGATACACAGGATCTTCTCGTATGGGGAGAAGCACGCCCTGAGCGTGTGTGGAACGAACTACCACGAATTAATGATCTTTGCGAATGGGGAAAGGATTTCGGCGTTGATGGGTTTGTGAGGTGAATCTTCACCTCTTCCGGTGCGATCCTACATTAAACGTCGTTGCAGGATGCAAGGGGCATTGTAAGTATCACTCTTGATGGGACTGGGCTGATCTATAATTCGGTTTTAGTGAGATCATGCTTTGCGACTTCACCTCTGGTGTCAGCGCTGTTTCCTGGACGAACGTAGCATGCTTCAACATAAAACCACCATTTTGGCGTGCGTTTTCTTTCCTGTTCGATATATTACTTGAGGTATTTGTGACTAACTGGCTCTTGACAGCGCCATTCTCATTCTTCGAGGTCATGAACGCTGGTTCTTGGCATAATCACTTCCCCGGTGAGACTCGCATCCAGCTCGATCTATCTGGACTAGTATCTTTCTACGACACCCAACTCGTGCCTTCTCTGGTTCCCATCCGAGCTGGTCAGGAGAGATGGGACCACCGTGTCCAAGACGTTTCTAGCGAGGACTTGTCGGCTTTAAAGTCGAAGCTGGAGGGAACCCTGGCCAGACTGTCAGGGCCGTCAAGTGGAATTGACTGGAAGACACTCATTCAAGTCATCGTCGACCGGTTCGCTGGACGTCTCGAACTCACGCGTTACTTGTTGAATTTGCCGGCAGCGAGCTCGGAGGAAGTTGTCGATCTTGCGAAGAAAACTCAGGCGCAGCTGAGGATCATGCTGAACCCGTATCTCGCGTTGTCAGCCGTGCCATCTGACCCGTCGGACGAGACCGTACACGACTGGGCAACTGCGATTTACAAGGAATGTGCCACACTACATACAAGCTTCCCGAAATCCATGCTGGGCAGTATGACAGACTCGGAGAAGCTACTTCTTCGAGCCGTACGAGGGACCAGCCGGGAGATCTGCCGTGTGGTGACGAAGATGTGGGCTGCTGGGGTGTATGCAGGCATCGATCTATCGTTGAACACGCAGGAATCTCCCAAATATTCCGAGGTAGCACAAGTTCGGAGTAACTGGGCAGAGGATCTGAACCGGTTGATGAGATGGCTCGACTGGAGCGTGTGGGTCAAGTGTGACCCAGAATGTGGCCCCGAGGTGCGTTTGCTATGCTGGCCTATGGACTTTGTATGCTTACATGGGGTTCATGAATGGCCGCAGGAGATATGCTACTTGCCTACGTGGCCTGCCGGTCTTCCCGATACTCCTTTCCCTGGGCACCGAGAAGAAGACTGGGTTCGCCCGCAACCTAGATGTATCCGACGAGTCGAGCCCTACGAGTTTTGAGGGGTCACTGATAGTACTAGAAAGATAGTACATATGTGCGCATCTGTCGACGACCTGTATTTACACAGCACCGAGGGTTTCCTGCACATGTTGACCTTGTTCGACTTACCAGCTTCGCTTAGTAATGTGGCATTTTTCAAACCCCGCTTCCACTCATCGTAGTACCCTGGATTGAGTTCATCGTCCTGCTCGCCGTCAAGACCCACTTCCAGGCTCCTCCAGTCGTGTAAATTTGCAGTGAGTACCGCTAGCATCTCTTTCCATTCTTCCAGAGAACCCACTCCTGATGGAAACGTCCTGGGGAAGCTGGATGGCCGGGTGTACGCACGGATGATCTTGCTGATACTGCTCCCTGTCAGCCAGAGCTAGACCCAAGCCTCGCAGTACGTCGTCTCCGGTTCCATTCCTATTCCCGTGTGTGCTGACGAATCGACCTGCATATAGCGCTCGACAACGACCTTGTTTCCTAGCTAGCATGTTGATATCCAAGAAGAACCGACGCACCATTTACGAGGAGCTCTTCAAGGGTGTGTTTGTTCCATCATATCAGCTACATTGTTTCTCAGGCCTGAAGTGTTCCCCTTCTTTCCTTACCTTGGGCGGTCCATCCTGAATGCTTTTTCCGAACGAACGAACACGCGCACACACTTGTGCGACGAAATCGGGATACCATATAGAGGGCGTGCTCGTCGCCAAAAAGGACTTCAATGCACCCAAACACGAAGACCTGGACGTGCCCAACCTCGAGGTGATCAAGGCAATGCAAAGCTTGACCTCCAAGGGGCTCGTCAAGACCCAGTTCTCGTGGCAGTGGTACTATTACGTCCTCACGCCAGAGGGCGTGGACCATCTCCGGGAGTGGTCCGTCGTTTTTTTTTCTTCTGGAGGGAACAGTGGCGGGTTACTCATGTGACGTCTCTTTTCTCTCCTTTTGGCAGGTTGCACCTCCCGGCTGAGATTGTGCCTGCAACGCACAAGCGTGCAGCACGTCCCCCAAAGCCGGCTGCCGTCCGCCCTGGTGTTGGCGATGGTACTGGACCGCGTCCACCTCGTGGCGACCAGGAAGGGTACCGGAGGAAGGAAGACGCGCCTAGCGGCTTCAGGCCGACCTATGGTGGTGTTGGCCGGGGTGGGGCCTGAGGGAGATACCACACTTTGGACGGCGCCCCGGTCCCTTGTGTTTTCTCTCTGTCCCGTTGAAAAGCCGCTTGTATGAGCATGTCGCATGTCCGGTGTATGCTATATGCTATTCGATTTCGCTGCGTCTAACTCATGAAGACTACGGATATACATTCACCATTTACTGAAATATTCGACCACGTTACGAATCGTTCCCTTGCCCCGTTCTGTATCGAATGCGTCTTGGCGCGCCTCGATAACTTGTTTCGAAAAAGAGCTGGAAAAGATCGTACCATTAACAGAGTCGCAGGCAGGGAGAAAGATGATAAGATGTGACGCATGCGAACTTAGATATACTGCACTCCGTCGAACCGGTAGCAAACGCCCTCGCCCGCGTGATTACTAGTTTGTCCAGAATCCAAAGCACCCCCGGGTCGTGGACAACTTGGCGTGGTGCGCAGCCTCGCTGGTCAGCACCCGCCACGGACTCCTCCAGCAGGAGGGCGAGCGCATGGGCGTGCAACACGTCTGGCTCGCGACAGACCACCCACGTCCTCTCGACGCGTTAGGCCGTGCGGACCCGGCGCGGTACTATGGGCTCCTGGACAAGTCGAGCACCTTCAAGGTGCGCTTCCGAGCACGACGAGGCGATCGGAGTGCTCGTCGAAGCGTTCCAGCCTGGCGGCGACCTGGACGCGTGGACCTTGCGGAACAGCTTCGTCGCTACCCGTACGTCGAAGGAAGGCTAGTTGACGTGGTCGACGAGACGCTCTTGCACCGTCACTGTTTCCATGCGCCAGTGCACGGCGACGAACGGATCGCCAAGGTTGTCGGAGAGGCGGTCCGCGAGGTCGTACAGTGCGGGCGCATAGCGTAGATCGAGGCGCTGCTGGTTGGGTGCGACCGCGAAGATCGGGTGTCGGAGGTCGTAATCGACCACGAAAACGATCGACACGCGAGCGCAAGGTGCGAGGAATTGGGGGTGTGCGAGTGGGCGTTCGTATTCTGGTCCCGTCATCAGATCAAGGTTAGAGCCCGTGTCCATCGCTAGACTATTGGACAAAAGATGCACAAGACTCGTCGAGGTATCCAACTCCGACTTGGCCGAGCCTGAGTGGAACGAGACAGAGAGTACCGTCCTTGGCAAGGATGCGCGCAGACGTGCGAGTTTCGATTCGAGGCAGGACAAAATTTTCGGTCCTACTTTGGTCGTGCCAACGACGTACGAATCGTACTTTTGTCCATCTTGACTAGTTGGCCCAATCACGTCACCGTGGCCGCGACTCAGAGGTATAGAGGCCATGGATATAATGAAACCGCTCGGCAGCGTCGGTCTCTCGTCGACCCACTTGGCAAACCGCTCGAGGTCTATGGTTAGCGGGTCGCCCCTGTGTGCACGCCCAAGCCCATCCACATCGTAGTATGCGCCAAATGGCCACGCGGAACAAGCGCTCATTCGGCTTTTGCCCACGTTGGGGAGTAGGGTTTCCTGCACGTGTTGACCTTGTTCGGACTTACCAGCTCCGCTTTACCTTCAGAGGTTCTCAGCAGGTGTTCACCATGTGTGTACTTCGTGTTCCGGTGACTTGTGACAGGCTAATATTACGCGGATGGCTAAGAAGAAGTGTCTCCTGGTTTTTGACTAGGCGTTTAGCGTCGCTCGAATACCGCACAGGAACAGAGAAGGCCGACATGTTTCGAAAGAATATTGTGGTCAAAGTTAGGTTAGCGGCAGAGCCACAAATCCATTTTCTGCAGCCGGGCGTAGTAGCAACACCGTGGCATGCATAAGGGCGACGACAGGGCGGGCGAGACGATGGCAATGGTGGCAAGTGATGACAGCGAGAAGTGGTGAGGTGAGGAGAGACGGGGTGATGAGAGAACGTACGGGCACATGAGCAGACGGCGTGTCCACTAGGAGCCCGTGCTCGCGAACGCGCTGGGTCGGAGCTGTCAGTTGGTGGAATTCAAAGACAGGGTGAAGGTGTGGGCGAGAGAAGACAAGGTGGTGGTGGTGGCAATCGCGAGAGAACGAGACGGGGGTAGGGCCTTGACACCCTTGGTGTTGTTGTTCATAGGCTGCTGGGGCTTGATGGAAAAGAGACATCGGACAAGTATTTGCTGGACATGACGGGAAACCAGGGTGCGAATGAAATCCCTGCGAAGCCGAGGATGAGATTAGCGATTCGAGGTTTGGATTGTTTGGTCGGGCAAACGAATCTCTACGGCCTGAAAGAAACCCTCATCGACGTTGACAGTGAAGTTAGTACGCATCCATCGCCGCGGTCCCTCAGGAAGATGTCTGGTCGCAATAGAACAACACAGCGCAAGTGGGCAAGCACTCTCGGTTAGCCGCTTGTCAGACTATTCAAAACCATAGACATGTCTATGCTTGGAGATCGCTCAAGGCTCAAACCTGAGTGATCGGTCATAGTCCTGCAGTTTCCAGAGACGGCCTTCGGACGAACTGCGTCTACCAGGTGTTTTGTAGTAAGACAGTACCAATCACGAAATGTGTCTTTGGACGACTCGGAGTCCTGGACAGCCATACGGTATATGGCATTCGTCGGCGACTCCACTCACTTGGCTACGGGCGGACCAATCGTGCAAATTTTAAAAAGTGTAGTCAAAACGTTACGTTGTTGGACCGCTCAACAGATCAGTGCGTGCCACCTTACTTATTGTCACAGAACTTACCGTCGATTGTCATAAATTTTCGCGTCACTTGCCCTTCTAGTTGCGCCAGCACTTTGCAAGGCCGCGTGATTTGTCTGCAAGACGCGGCCGAGATGAAGTACGCATTCAGTCGGAACTTTGCGGCACATGGAGACTGACGTACCCTGGTCGCAGCAACGTATCCCGATTGGTGGAGATTTACACATCAAGCCGTACAACAAGGGTCCACCGCTCGAGATCGATATTGCCTAGCCCGAAATAAGGCCCCATTCACCCGGCCCGTCTGCAGATTGCGCCATTCTAGAAAAGAATCAATGTTTCTTTTTTTTTAAAAAAAAGAAAAGAAAAAGGGAAGAATCCCGTTACCCGAGGGGAGCTCTCCGGTATAAAGGCCAGGCTCGTTCTCTGAAATGTGCATCGGAGAACCTCCATCCTCTCGACCAGTCTTCACTTCTCATATTTCTCTCTTGCACTCATCGTTCGCCATGTTCGCTAAGCTCGGGTATCTTGTTCATTGTCCTTTGCCCTTGGTCGTCGCGCTGACCGACTTGGGATGCTTAGTGCTCTCGCTCTGTGTGCTTCTCTCGTCTCCGCGCTGAGCCTCAAAGTCCCCCTCACCGTTGATGTCGGTGGTCTTCTCGATGTTGACCTCGACATCGTTGTGGGCGACCCTATCGTCGTCGACCTTCAGCTCGTGGTGGCTGGTATCCCTGTTGATGTTATTGCGGGAGTGGACCTCAGTGGACATGACCGCAACTACGGCTATGGTTACCACATTCCTGAGAATGCTGGCCCTCGGTGAGTACTCTGGCGTCCGCTCTTAAACGAAGCAGGTTGATGGATGGCCCTCTAGTGATGGCTACACGATCCAGGCTGTGCACCCCAAGTAAGTGTCGCTTATGATACTGCTGGGTCCTTGATGGGCGAGGGTATGGATAACGGCTGACGTCCTTGATCCTGCAGTAATCACAAGCAAGTTTACGGTGAGAGCAACCCGTTCAATATCGAACGCCACCACTAGGGCTCTCGTTGGCGTGGGGATCTGATGTCGTGGAGAGGGTTTTGGTAGCCGTTCTTTTTACCTAGGCCATTCTGCCTCTTTGGGCGATAGAGGTTCATCATACCCCGGTTGATTATTACATTCGGTTTCAAATAATAGCACACGACTGGTTTCTGTTCTGTATCCGTGTGCTGCATGGGTCCTGAATACTTCAATTCCGGAGCGGTTGCCCGCGAGGATGATGCATAATAGCGTGTGAGCCGCCTGCGAGGGCGGCAACATACTGAAAGGAAAGGAAGGGAAAAAGATGACTATCCTACCACTGTGGGACCCTATATGTACATCTAGCATAGTATAGCAAGAAATGCTGAGGGATGAAGGAATGCTGAGGGAGCGGGCTTACAACGTGATCGCGGAGTGAACCTAGCCGTGCCGATTCAGAATGGGCTCAAGACCCTTGTCACTTCGCGTGTCGGGGACCAGTGGGGACAGTCTCCTGCATCTCCGACCGTTGGGCCCGGGCCCCCGCACTGGGTCGACACCATCACGTGATCTAGCTGCACGATCTTCCTCACTAACAAACGTGTGCCAATAGCCGGTAAACATCCAACTAATCCAAGAAATGGTCCATGTCGGATAAAGGCGCTATAAAACACTCATAATCAGACAAGGTCCTCCATTCGCCCAACGCACCCGTGAGCATGACCTGTCAGAAGATGCACCATCTGCTGGCAGGTCCATGCTCGTCCGCACGCACCGCGCCCTCACTCACTCTTGCCTATATCTCTGTCCCCTCACCGTGTTGCGCCACCCTCAACCCGCCGTCTCACCATCCCCGTCGCTCAGAGTTGCCACATCGCATCCTCACCCTGTCTCAGCCTCACCCCGGTTCGCCGTCCCTGTCGCAGTACGACCAGCACCCAGCCTCGTGCTCACGAACACGGGCCACAAATGACACCGTCTGTTGGCGGGCCTGTACTCGTGCACACGCAGATTCCATGCTGCCTGCCAGTGGGTCATGCCCCTACCCTCGCCTTACCTTCGCTGTCACCGTTGGCGACGACAGTCGAGAAGAGAGTAGACAAAAAAGGAGAAAGTTTGCTCGGTCCCGAAATTTTGACATATCTAGCCGACAAAACCCTCCTCCAATGGAGTCAAGGAACTAACCACCCCTAGCTGCCTGACATAGGACTGGACCTATGCGTCCCAACTTCAACAAAAATGTTCGTCCCACCTGTTATTTTGCATTCATTGGTGGTTAGTCGATGTGCATCTTTCAGTGAACGTGATTGTGTCAGGAATACTGCCATAGTCGCATGTGCAAAAGCGATCGAAACAGACAGCGGTTGCATAGCCGTTCCGTGGGTGGGTGAGCCTCCCTATTGGTTGATTGTGGCTCCTTCTTACAAAAGTGAGCGTTTGGCCATGTCATGCCGGACACCTGATCCTAGCCTTAAATTAAACACGTCTGCGCACACCATCGATAACCATCTGTCACACATATGTCACCCATGAAACATTCGTGAGCATTTAGACACCTTATGACTACCTGATAAGGAATGTTAACCGTTTCGCCTGCATTAGATAAGTCCATCTTTATGGCATAACGATAAAACAAATTACATAATTTCTCTCTTTTTTGTCTTACAAGCCATTATAATGCTACCCGCCTTTATGATAGTATATGGTAAGTCCTTAGCATCTCCAAATGAAATTTCCGATATTTTTCTTTCGTTTGACACCGGCGGGGTACGCTCCCAATCCTTGACATGTTTGGCGACCCGTAGACTTCGCGGCACCGCCCTGCTGAGCCGAGAGGCTATTTAGCTCTCCTCAGCCCAACTCTAGTAGTCCGCAATGCCTTTCGCGGTTCTTCTCACCCTTCTCACATCACTTCTCCTCGTGCTTGCTGTCCAGGTGCCATTGGCCCCTGATCAGCGTTGGAAAGACGAGAATCGTGCCACCTTTGAGGATCCTACGGAGTGGAACCTTCACAAGCTCCCGAACTCCAATGATACTGATCACCTCGTGTTCGAGACCGTGCACTCGCTGCTTCAGCGCTGGCCCAACACTCGCATGAGAAACGGTGAGTGATGCCCGTCCTCGAGGTTTTGACATTACAGAACGTGTTCCTCCGTAGGCCACAACATTGTGCCAGGTGTCATCCCAGAGGGCACGCTCCTCTACCGTGGGACGAATGTCACCGAGTTGCCACCCGGTCCGGAATGGGTCGCTATTGATCCTGAACATTCACAAATATTTTGTCAGCCCAACTTGGAAATATATCTTTCCGATAAACTTGAAGGATGTTGGCACCTCACGCTCGTAGCCACTCGTCCTATCAAAGTCGTATATTTTGACGGGAGTAGTTCTGCGAAGATGGTTGACGGCACGATGGATGCCCAAAACCTTCTCGTGTGGGGAGAAGCACTCCCTGAAAATATATGGGACGAGTATCGGCTAATCCAAGATCTTTGTAAGTGGGGGAAAGAATTCGGTGTAGATGGCTTTGTGAGGCAAGCTTCCGCCTCTTTCACCCCTGTCCTACGTTGAATATTGTCGCAGGATGCAAATGGACTTGTAAGTGACCAGTCCAGACTTGACCCCGCTCTCCTATAAATGGTTTCAGTGAGGTAATGCTCTGCGACTTTACCTCTGGTGTCGATGTCGTTTCTTGGGCAAACGTACCATGTTATAATGTGATTCCACCTATTTGGCGTAAGTCGCTTCCCTCTGGATGCATTACTTGAAAGACACTCAACTGGCTCCTGATAGCGCCGTTCGCCTTCTCCGAGGTCATCAACGCTGGTTCTTGGCACAATCATTTTCCCGGTGAAACCCGCATCCAGCTCGATCTATCTGGACTAGTATCTTTCTACGACACTCAGTTTGCGCCTTCATTGGTCCCCACGCGAATCGGTGAGGAGAGATGGGATCATCGCGTACGGGATATTTCCAGCGGGGACTTGTCGGTCTTAAAGTCGAGGTTAGCGGAAGCCCTGGTCAGACCGTCACGAACATCGAGCGGAATCGACTGGAAGACACTCATTCAAGTCATAGTTGACCGATTTGCCCAACGTTTTGAACTCGCGCGTCACTTGGTGAATTCGCCGGCAACTTGCCCGGACGAAGTCCTCGATCTTGCGAAGAAATTTCAGATGCAGCTGAGGATTATGTTGAACCCGTATCTCGTTCTGTCAGCCACACCATCTGATCCATCCGACACGACTGCGCTCGACTGGACGATTCCAATTTACAAGCGATGTGCTACAACACATACGGACTTTATGGGGACCGAGTCGAGCTTTATGACGGACTCGGAGAAGCTACTCCTTCGGGCCGTACGAGGGACCAGCCGGGAGATCTGCCGTGTGGTGACGAAGATGTGGGCTGCTGGGGTGTATGCAGGCATCGATCTATCGTTGAACACGCAGGAATCTCCCAAAGATTCCGAGGTAGCACAGGTTCGGAGTAACTGGGCAGAGGATCTGAACCGGTTGATGAGATGGCTCGACTGGAGCGTGTGGGTCAAGTGTGACCCAGAGTGTGGCCCCGAGGTGCGTTCGCTATGCTGGCCTATGAACTTTGTACGCTTACATGCGGTTCATGAATGGCCGGCAGGAGATATGCTACTTGCCTACGTGGCCTGCCGGTTTTCCTGATGCTCCTTTCCCTGGGCACCGAGAAGAACACTGGGCTCGTCCGCAACCTAGATGTATCCGACGAGTCGAGCCCTACGAGTTTTGAGGGGTCACTGATAGTACTAGAAGATAGTACATATGTACCATCTGTCGACGACCTGTATTTATGGTACTGAAGGTTTCCTGCAACATGTTGACCTTGTTCGACTTGCTAGGTACGTCTGTCGTGGGATGAGTTGGCATTTTATTTTGGTATCATGGCTGAGTTTCCCATTGCCGGAATCGGGAATCGCTGGTCTTCGTCAGAGCCCAGTGGAGAACAAAGAGACTGTCCAACTGACCAACCTGTCTAAAAGAGGTAAGCAGGCAAACCGTCGATTCGGACGGTTTGCTTCAGAACCCGACGCTGGTTCTCACGACTTGTGATATTGCCAAAGACGTATGAGAGGGAATTCATCAACTCTTTTGGTGTTGCAATCGGCAGCGCGAAGATGACTGCTAGAGACGACCTGCCCATGCCTTTAGAGTATACCAGGCAGGAGTCAATCAAGACTCACAGAATGTCAAAAGCAACATACACTACTTGCAGCCTTGCTAACACTCTTGTGCCAAGACTACAAATAACAGCCTGGCTGAGGACGATTGCAGCATAAATGCCACTGTCATGGACGTGTTCACACGCAATTTCGAGTAGACGAGGACACTCACAAGGACTGGTTGTTGGTGATAACCAACGGCCCGTCAGAACTAATATTCGCTGCGGCAGCAATTTGGACAGTACACCCCCAATCGACCGAAGCTAAAGTAGTCGATGAGTTAGATAGGCAGGTCCAGGTGGGGGCACGTACCCATTCCAGCGACTGCGCCAATTGTACTCGCGTCTGACACCTGTTGCTAAACCAATCCCGGAGGTCAAACACGCGACTAGACTCACATCCAACTATCCAACACAAAATGTTGCGACATCGAGGAGATGATAACATGTAGGTCAGGTAGTACAGCTGTAAAGTTTGTTTATGATCATCTTCCGTCGAGAAGAACCAGGATACGCACACTGCCAGATGTCGGGGCTGATGAGGCCAGCTCACCAAGTGCCATCCCGATGCACAGGATAAAACACTATCCACATGCCCACCAGACGACGTCAGAGAACAAATATATCTCACGAAAGTATACAACTTACCCCCACACCATCGCTGTGGCCCCTCCATTAGATATCGAACTCGAGAGCACGAAAGTTAAGACAGAGATACGAGTGGAACATGTAAGCCAGGACACACGCCATTGATGGCAGGAGCCCAATAATACTGAATGCGATTCCAAACACTTGACGAAAACAACTCCTTTTATGAATATGCGCGCATACAGACATTTGTGCCCTCACCTCGAGGGGCTTGAAGGTGCGCTTAAATTCTTGTTTATACCCTAGACTGGCCAACAGTGCCTCATCCGACTCTGTGACCGCATCGATGGGTGTCACGGTAAGAAAAGGGGATCTGTTCTGTGAGTCGCAACAGACGCTGTTATATGTATACCTAGGGATAGACTGATTGATTCTCTCGCGGGAATTGAAGGCAGGGAAATTGAGTCGTCCACATGGGCCAGCTAGGTGGCGAGGCATCGAGGAATGCGAGATAGTGAAGTTACCACATTGCGCGAAAAGTGCGTCGGGGGGGAAAGTACCATCTGTGGCAGCACACAAGGCAATGGCAGTGCTTGCTGTTTGCAGACAAACGGATGGGCTGCATTAAGAGAGGGAGAGCAGCCAAGGCGAATCCCCGTTCGGTCTTTGGACAAATGCATGACATACAGTACATGCGCGCACCGCGATCCTCAGGAATTCAGATGCGGCATCCAAAGCTCTCGATACGGACGTCAAAAGGGACTTGTCAATGTTGCTGTAGCCGGCACTGGCGGCCCTGCATCGCGAGAGGTGCCTGCCAGAGTGACCTGGACATCGAACCGGCCTGCATGGTGGTAAACACTGATTTCAGAGGGCTCCTTGCTTACGTAATAGTAATGTGACGCCTTTGCACGTGATTTATGATGCGGTTAAGATCCTTTGGGAATCGGCAGTCGAGGCCGTCCATGAGTTCTACGGCTGCCTCTCCTCGAGACAAGCGCAGCCTGGACTATGTCCTCCGCTCCGGCCTTGCAGGTGGTCTAGCTGGATGTCTCGTGTGTAACCACTCATTCTTTCCCGCTACTTTTACAGTGAACGTATTTGGTCCTTTGGCAGGCAAAAACGGTCGTCGCACCTCTCGACAGAGTCAAGATTCTGTTCCAAGCCTCCAACCCCGACTTTCAGAAGTATGCAGGTTGTACTCACGGGCTTGTTCGCCTTGTCGTGAGCTAATATTCGTGCACTTCTCAAGGGTCGTGGACTGGCGCGTATCGAGCTGGGCTCGCGATATATAGAGACGCAGGCGCGCGAGGGTTACTCCAAGGACACTCCGCAACGCTGTTCCGCATATTCCCTTATGCCGCTATAAAGTTTATGGCGTACGACCAATGGCGACCGGTGCGTCCTTGTGTCTTCCCTAGTAGGTGGACCGACGCTCCCACCAGTTACTCATGCCAACACCCGACTATGAAACAAACTTTCGACGGTTTACCGCAGGCGCACTGGCAGGCATGTTCTTCCTGCAATGACTCCCACCGCCACTCACCCCCGCCTTGAAGGAATGTCATCTGTCACACTAACATACCCATTAGAGTTGATCAGAGTTCGCATGGCATTCAACACTCACATGTCAGATAATGGACGACCGTCATTCGTTCGCGCCATCTCCCACATCTATCACGAAGCCGCTGTTTCCTCGACTTCTTCCACCTCACCGTCCGCCAGAAGACAAACGTTTGAACGATTTCCTATACTCAAGTTCTATCGTGGTTTCACCGTTACCATGGTTGGAATTATTCCTTACGCAGGGACCGGGTTCCTCGTGTGGGATTTCTGTCGTGCCCATTTCTACCCTGTTGTGGGTGGCAAGGCTCAGCGGCCGAGCGTCGCCGCAGATCTCGCCATCGGTGCAGTGTCTGGGGCCATATCACAGACTGCATCCTACCCCTTCGAAGTCGTCCGACGACGCATGCAAGTAGGTGGTTTGACGCGTCCAGACCGATGGTTAGGCTGGGGGGAGACAATCAGGACTGTATATGCGTCTGGAGGGTGGCGGGGTTTCTTTGTCGGTCTCAGCATAGGTTATCTGAAGATCGTGCCCATGACTAGCATCAGCTTCGCGGCATGGCAATGCTTCAAGCGGATGCTGGGGTTGTAGCTATCCAAATCCAATTTCGTGACCGCCCGTTCAAAGTCCGTATCCCAGGCGATCGCCTGAGCTGGCATCATTCGCGGCACCTGGTCCTCGGCTATTGTACAACACAGAAAGTGTTCGGAGATCAGCGCTTCAGCAGTGGTAAGCTGGCCCGCACTTTGGCCGATGCTGGACAAGGAAACCTGCATCCGCAAGCACCTATGCTTTGATGAGGCTGAGGTGCAAAGGGAACACGCCAATAGCAACTCTTCGAGCATGGCTGCGCAATCGTTCGAACTTTCTCAGCAGTAAATCCTGCCAAGCACCAGCATTTGCCACATTGACGGTGCTGAGATGAGTCTGTGCGCAAAATTTGAGGCTGGCCAAGATCGGCGAACAAGCATTGTGTCTTGGCCTGCCCGTCTGTCTGTCAACGAGGTGGAGTCCGGACTGGTACAGCAAGTCATAGTCATAGGGCAGAACGTGATGGCGATAGGTGCCATCTGGGACGTGCTGCGCCGTGGTTACGAACGTTGTGGTTCGATACGCAGTCACGCAATCGTGTTGGCTGTGGTGTTTGCATTTGGCGCCGGCTAGTTCCACCTCTCTTCTTTCACTTGTTTACCAGGACAGCGCAGGCTATTGGACCCCCCAGCTCGAGATGCCAGCCGGCTACGCACCACTGCCAACGCAGCAGCCCACACGGGAAGCAGATCGCGAGCTCGATGAAGCGTTCGGTTCGGACGACGAGGACGAGCAACCCCACCTGGAGACGCCAGCTCAGCTCGGACCGCTCGCTCAGGAAACACCCAAAGCGAGCGCGGCCGCGTACGATTTCGAGCGTGAGTTCGATTACGCTCGACCACCGCCGGGCTCCCCTCCGCGTCCGTCCGCCGTCGCGCTGCCCAACGACTTTGGCAACTCCAACGGACTCGTCCCTTCATCGCCCGTAGTTGCCCCAACATATCGACCTTCGTTTTTCCGCCGAGCTATTGGCGCTGTATTGCCCACTCACTACACTCGCTTGTCCACGCTACCTCACTCTCGGGCCCTCGGAGGCGGAATGCAAAACGATGGCGTCTTTGCCAATGTGACAGCCAAGCCGAGCAGACCTGTGCAGATGCGTACGGGCGATGGCGATGTGTATGTGATGCCTGAGGAGACGCTCAGCGTTGCACCCCCAGTACGTTCCCCGGTACTCGAAACGATCCTCGCCACTTATCCTCCCACCAGTCTTATGCTGCCGCGCAGGCAGATGCAGCCCCTCCCTATTGGGAAACCACCGTGCACGCTCCTGCGGGTTTGGACACCGACTCTGGGATGGTCATCGAGGACCTCCCGTCCGGCTCGATATTCACGTTCATCGCCAATCTTTTCACCTCCTTTTTCTTCCAATTCGTCGGCTTCCTGCTCACCTACCTTCTTCACACCACTCATGCGGCCAAGTATGGTTCTCGGGCCGGCCTCGGCCTCACGTTGCTTCAGTACGGCTTTTACTCCCGCGTTAGCGAGGACGCCTTTGAGGAAGGCACGTCCGAGATGTCAAAGTCGTCGGAACGTTCCTTTTTGCCGCTCGCATCCACTTCGGCCGAGCATCCGCCGCAGGACGGTACGTTCCTCAGCGTGACATCGCGAGAGTGGTTATCGTTTCTGCTCATGACACTGGGTGCGTCGATCAAGGGTGTACTTGGACCTGTGTTAATCTCCTCTTCGTCTTTCCAGGCTTGTTCCTCCTTTTCTCCTCCTTGATGGGCTTCTGGCGCATCAAACATTGGGAAGCCTCGATTCGTGCTTCCCATGCGCGGGGACCGCCTACGCCCGAGGAGATTGAGCGGGATATTGCGACCCGCCAAACACTCGAGAACGTGTTCCATCTTTCCGTGCTGGACGACGACGGCTCGCCCCACGTACGCGCTCCGACGCCGCAGGAGCTTGAAGAAATACGACTACGGCACGACCTGCGGCTGGCCGGTCTCTTGTGAGGAGTGTATATAACTGACGTGTGTATGATGGATTCACTGGGCGGTAGTGTCGTCGATCGTTTTATCTATTGCTATTCATATGGATATTGTAGTCTATCAGCATATTCGTGTTCAAACGGTTGCTGGCGAGAACCATCTCAGCGGGTGGACCCTTTTTCGAAGCTCATCAGGCCCCATATCGACACCCGGTTGTCTTTCCCTGCCGTGATCAGCCATCGTCCCCGTTGTCGCTTTTCTTCCTCTGTCATGTCGTCCTCATCCGGTCCATCCGAGGCGTTACCAGAATCTCGGTCAGTGGAACGTCCGTTGTAATTCGAGGCAAAAGCGAGGGCATGACAGTTGTCCTTGTGATACACCAACGTTCCGAGCGACTTGAAACTCTTGGTCGAGTAGAGCCGTATTCTAGATTCCGAGGAGCCAGCCTGAGAGACCCGCAATACCGCGGACCATGGACAGACAACGCTCACCGGCCATCCCAGCCGCCCACGGCGCATACACGCCCGTCATCACGGATGGACACAGCACCGTTTCCGGGATGCCTCGTTCTGAACGCACGTGCTGACGAGTCGGCTTCGGTCTGCGTCAGCACGTTCTTTGGGCGAGGGGCACTGTGAGCGAGCGCCCAGGAAGAAGAAGAACGGAAGACGACGCACGAGGTCGTATCGTCCGACGATGTGGTCAGCAGAGACCGTCAACGCAACGTTGCAGTCGTTGGATACAGCCATGGCCATCACTAAGGAGCAGGCCATCAGGCTGTGCGTCGACGGGGGATGCAACGGCGACGGACCTGACTCGACGTGCAGCCGACGCGTCCAGACGACGTCCCACCCTTTGCCTTCGACTGTCTGGCGGCCCTCGTGGGCGCTGCGTCGGCGGAGGACCACGCCGCCGTCCTCGTACGCACACAAGAGCCGGAGTTCCCGCTGTGCCGTCGACGTCGACGGCGACGTCAAGGGAGCGTAGAAGAGGTGCACGGACATGAGGATGCCTGCCAACGTTTCTCTGTGGGTCACACCGACGCACGCCCTCGAGTCCAACGCACCGGATTTGCCCCCGGAGCGGCCGTCCGAAAAGTGCGTCCCAGAGGTATCCCCCGCGTCTCCGATGGCAGCGTGCAGTCGTGTGCGATCGGGCAACGTCCAAACGTCCGCCTAGGGGGGCGCGTGTTCACGTGAGGACTGTGACCGCCTGCGGACATGGCCTACTAGAGCAGACTCGACGAGGTTCGGGACAGCGATGAGCGCTGCCCCCTCGCCGGTCGGAAGGAGGGAGAACCGACAAAAATTGAGCGCGTTGACGTCCATCGAGTATCGGAGCGGAGGGGGAGGCTGGTCCGTCACAGAGGCCGCCCCGCCGTGTCGGATGGGCACCGATTCCGTTGGACGCTGCCAGACGTGGATCTTGTTGTCTCTGCCGTGACTTGCAAACAGCAGCAACGTGTCCATCAGTTTTCTTTTCTTGGTGCAGTGTGAATGAAATACGGACGTGATGATATCGTCGCTGAATTCTTCGATGCCCAGCAGACCGTCCTTGTGGGCGTCCCAGTCCGCGATTGCTCGGAGGGATCTGGAGGATGTGATGACGACCCGTCCCTTTGCATCTCCAGAATATACCCGTTCGTTGTCTGACGAGATAAAGACCGCTAGGACTGGCTGCTGATGGATGCGCAAAGTATGAAGTGGTGACGGCGGTGGTATGGCCATGTCACAAATGGCAAAAATCATATCAGGCATGTAGCCATGCATGGCTAATTCCACCCATACGTTGGAACAACCACAAGATCTCGATCATCGCGACCAGCCCTGCCTCTGAGCTTACGGCGGTGGGTACTAACGACAACCTATTGTACACTCGCAGATCAACTTGGTGATCCAGACATGCCGATTTAAATCAAAACACGGCCATCTCTGCCAGCGTATAGCAAGACTCTGCCCTGGCCAATACTCGCAGAAAGCTTGGCCAAACACAACGAATGTGGAGACAAACCACTAAAATTCCCAAGCGGAGATCCGTTTGACACACTTGGGCTGTGGTCGGATCCATTCGTCAGGTTCGGGCCTTATAGCTTTCTGCATCTCCTCAGCAAGAATTTCCCTGACCACAGTTCGCTGGTCAAAGGTGGACGGTCTCTCTGGGTGTTCTTCATCAGGCACTGATGGAAAAGGCACTCTGCGAGACATAGGCAGAGGAAAACCAATCGGCCACGTAGGCAAGTAACACATTTCCTGTCGACCGTGCATCAATCGCGACATTACAACGCTAGGTCAACCGATTGTGCAACAAACGCACCTCGGGGCTACAGCCAGGGTTACACTTTACCCACACGTTCCAGTCGAGCCATCCCATCAGCCGCTCCAAGTCCTCTCTCCAGATACTCTTGACACGGATCACCTTGGCAACGTCAAGGGATTCCTTTGTGTTTGACGAATCGATGCCCGCATGCACCCCAGCAGCCCACATCTTCGTCACCACGCGGCATATCTCCCGACTGGTTCCCCGGACAGCCTGAAGAAGTAACTTCTCCGAATCGGTCATCGAATCCACCTCCGTCTCCGTGAAGTGCGCATATGCCGTAGCACAATGCTTGTAGATCGGTTTTGTCCAGTCCAGGTCGCCATTGCCTGACCGGCCGGTTGGCGTGGCCGAGAGAAGGAGGTGAGGTGTCAACATGATTCTGAGCTGAGTTTGAGTTTTGTTGGCGAGAGCGACGATTTCGGTCGCATCCGCTACCGACGAGTTCAAGAGATGACGCGTCAGCTCCAACCGTCCGGCGAATCGGTCGACGACGACCTGAATGAGCGTCTTCCAGTCAATTCCGCTTGACGGACCGGAGGGCCTGGCCAAAATAGCTTCTAGCCTCGACTTTACAGCGGATAAGTCTTGGCTGGATACATCCCCCACACGGTGGTCCCACCTCTCCTGACCGGCTCGAGTGGCAACAAGTGACGGGACGAGTCGAGTGTCATAGAAAGACACAAGTCCAGCGAGATCAAGCTGGACACGGGTCTCGCCAGGGAAGCGATTGTGCCAAGAACCCGCCTCCATGACCTCGAACGTGATGAATCCCGCTATCCGGAGCCATCTGAGCATCCCCAAATAAAGCAGACAAAGACTTACGCCGGCCCGGTCCAAGATACCCTCGACTCGTCAAAGCGGTGGAGGAAACGACGTCAAGGCCAGAGGTAAGGTCACAAAGCATGATCTCACTAGAGCAGTATTTTTCAGGAGTTTAACCATCGGCAAAATTAATATTCACATACAAATCCATTTCCATCCTGCGAATGATGTTCAGTGCGGTACGACGTTGAAGGAGGTGAGAAAAAGATGTACCTCACGAAGCCATCTAGACCGAAATTCACTCCCCACTTACAAAGCTCTTTGATTCGCTGCCTTTCGCTATGGCGGTCGGGGGCAACTTCACCCCATGCGAGAAGGTCCTGTGTGTCCATCGTGGCGTTGAGCGTGTTCGCACCGCTATTTCCGTCGAAATATATGATCTTGAGGGGTCGTGTAGCCGCGAGTGAGTAAAGCTTGCACTTCCGTCGAGAAAGCCAAGTGATCTGATCCACGCAAAAGACGTGCGCATGTTCGGGGTCAGTGGCGACCCAGTCCGGATCTACTGGCAACACCCGGTCACCATCCGTGCCGTGATAGAGGAGCGTTCCTCTCGGGACGGTGCCTGGCACGACGTTGTGGCCTAGAAAGAGAATGTGTGTCCCGTAATGTCAACGCCCCGGGCGCGTGCATCACTCACCGTTTCTCATACGGGTATTGGGCCAGTGCTGGAGCAGCGAGTGTACCGTCTCGAACACGAGGTGGTCAGTATCATTGAGGTCTGGAAGCTTATCAAGGTTCCACTCTGTAGGATCCTCGGCGCCAAAAACGGCTTGGTTCTGGTTCTCGCCTTTCCAACGTTGGCTAGTGCTTAATGGCACCTGGACAGCGAGCGCAGGCACCAGAACTGACGCAAGGACGGTAGAGAGAATGGTAAGAAGCATTGCATACACACCACGGCCGGGGTCGAAGGGAGCCGGACAAGCCTGTCATGCTTACGAGGACTGCGTCGCAGGTATGCAGGTCTTTCGTAATTACGGAGCGCCACTTGCATAATGACACAATAATCGGAGTGCATGATGCCAATTTGGTCGTCTGCCGGGGAAAGATTAGCCGATGGTTCTAGACCAGTCCACCAAGCACGTCTGCAGCTTCATCCCATGTGCATGAGCTTGACTCTACACTCTCGGTAAGTTTATTCATCCGCTGCCTCCCTAAAGCTTTCGTCTTGTACAGTTCCATGTACTATCGTCGCTTGGACAGTCATGCCAGTAAGTGATTGCACGCCAACTGTTCATCGCGAGAGGGATGCATCATTGTAATTTCCTGCGCTGAGCATATTTGTGTCTACTCGCTTGTGCGTGGTGGCACGGTCATCCATTGCCTACCCAACCTGGCCAGCACACCCACCCTGCCGCACCTTGGGTAGCCACTATGGCCAACTAGGTAGAAGAGTGAATGCTAGCACTCGTGCGACAGTATTGACTGTGCCCGTCCTGGGTAGACCAACTTATCTTTGAGATGGATGGTGTAAGGCGATGTGGATGATGGCGCGTTGTTTCCCCATCGACCCTCGTACTCGTCGACCATGCACCACCATGGTCTCACCGATGCACCTTACAGACATGCGCTGGGATAATACGGGTTGTCGAACTTGATAGCATACGACAGGACGCACGTCTAGGCTATCCAACATCCAGAGGAGCACGCGAACCGTGCCAGGTTGAGGAAAGTCCAGCGAGAGGTCTCGGAATTAGCTGGTGAAAGGCGAGCTGGGACCAGTGACGACAGTCTGATGAGGGCCGTTGGCACGCCAACTCGATGCCCGTGCACCAATTTGGATGAGATTCCACGTTTGGAAACACGGTCGAAACTAGCCGAGGGCCACCATGTGACATGACAGGAGATCTCCTGCAGCATCGGAGCAACACAAAAGCAAGTACGGTCAACTCCTCCTCACTCACACCCTCATAACCTATATCCAAGGATGCCTTGCGGTCCGTAGTCACCTCTTGGATACGCTCCCAAACATAACTTTTGCCTTCTCCTAACAAGGAGGGAGTTGGTCGACGTTGCCATCATTCCGTAAACACAGACATGCTCAGCCCCACCGCACTGCGGCGCTGCGGTATGGCACCAACACATTCCACGTTAGGTTAGTCCAACCTAATACTACGCGAGTCCGCCTTACCTGCGCCAGTTCTCAGGATAATAAACCGACTCTTCAGGTGCCGCACAAGCGTTTCGGAATATTGGTTATTTGCCGCATCGGAAGGATATATACAGGAGCGGACCGCATCTTAATTGACCGTGCCTGTCCTCCGTGACCTGCCATGATACCCATCCGCGCAGCAAAGGAGTCCGACGACGCATTATTGGAAAGTCTCGGGTACAAGCAAGAGTTCAAGCGAGAGTTTAGACCCATCGATGTGAGCAGCACAGTCGCGATACACTCCCTTTTAAAAACGATTTCACCAGGTCTTCGGAGTTGTCTTTAGTATGATTGGCCTCTTGCCGTCGATCGCGTCTGTCCTTGCTTCATTGCTCCCCGTTCGTTCTTCCTCATCTTCTGCGCTACATAGTTCTGTGCTTTCGGATTCGGTGTCCAACGGGGGGGCCGTGTCGATGGTGTGGGGTGTACGTCGCCTACTTCCCGCCTGTTCGTTCTTTTCACGCACTCTAGTGGGCTTTCGGCACATTCTTTATTCTATCCATCGGGATCGCACTCGCCGAGTTGGCTTCGTCGGCCCCGACTGCGGGTGGGGTGCGTATCTTTCGCTCATCTTCGTCGACGTACAGCGGTACGAACGATGTTTTGCACAGCTATACTACCTCACATACACACTGTCGTCCCCCCGGTGTCGCAACGTCATGTGTTGGGTCGTCGGCTGTAGGTGCAGTGCAGCGGCGTGTTCATTCCCTGCTGACGGTCTCAATAATGGAACTAGATGCGAATACGATCGGGATGGTTACTGGAATAGGTGCGCGGGACCATTTCGTTTCGCTCTGTCATCAACCGTCTTCTTAGCCTCGATTGACTGGGCATGCGCGACCCAAATCGCTGCCGCAACGGCCATTGGCTCCAACGGGCAGTTGGTTCTCACAACTGCCCAGTCTTAGTGAGTGCCTGAACCATCATCGTAACCCGGGCGTATGCAAACCTGCGACAGCGGCATGTATGCTGCCATCATCCTCAGCCAGGCCGTCGTCTGTAGTCTTGGCACGAGAATACTCGCGAAACTTCAGAGAGTATATATAGTTTTTAATGTCGTGTGAGGTCGGACTGCGCTCCTGGGTGGCAGAGTCTGATGCATAGACAGGCTGTGTTTCATCGTTATCATCGCACTACCGATCGCAACACCCAGAGAGTTAATGAACTCTCCTTCGTACGTTTTTGGGAACTTCACCAATCGTGAGTACCGGCCACGGGGTTCTGAAGCCGCCATACTCATGGTGAACGTAGTATCTGGATGGCCAAATGCATTCGCATTCATTCTCGGTTTACTGGTGCCTCTCTGGACGATCTGTAAGTTTGCAGTCGTACTTGATTGTCTCGTCCTCATACTTGCTTTTTTTCACAAGCTGGCTATGATTCGGTGATACATATCAGCGAAGAGTCATCCAATGCTGCCATTGCTGCACCCTGGGGGCTAGTAAGACCATGTCTTGTCGTACTACTCTTGCCAGAACTGACATTTTACAAGGTCAGCGCTATCGTGATTGCAGGGGTGCTGGGATGGGGTAGGTCCAGACATGTCCGCATATAGTGTCTATTTCTCAGTTCAACACCAGCTATCAACATATCGCTGGCATTTTGCATGGGACCAGACATTTCCAACGTCCTGAATAGCACCGTCAACCAACCGATGGCTCAGATATTCTTGAGCTCGTTCGGACAGAAGTGGAGCCTGGTGCTGTGGTCACTCGTCATCCTAGTCCAGTAAGGTGTCCACACCTCCCGCTCTCCCCGTCCTTACATCACTTCCAGATACATGATGGGTTCCACCATGGTGCTCGTGGCTTCCCGACAATCGTTTGCGTTCGCCAGAGACGGTGCCTTTCCGCTGTCCAAGCTGCTGTACACGGTAAATGCGTACACAGGCACGCCGGTCTACACGGTTTGGTTCGACTGCGCGTTCGCGCTACTCGTCGGACTGCTGGCGCTAGCCGGTTCGGCGGCCGTCAGCGCCGTGTTCACGATCTCAGTGACGGCCTTGTTCGTCGCATACATCCCGCCCATCGTGGCGCGGTTCGCGTTCGAGAACGATTTCAAGCCGGGACCGTTTTCGCTCGGGATATTGGTGCGTCCTGTTTTGTTCTACTGCGCGTCGGGACGGCGTGCCAATGTGCCTGTGTGTCGTAGGGTCCTCCTATCTCAGCGATCGCGGTCACGTTCATGGTGTTTATGCTTGTCATTCTCTGTTTCCCGACGTCTCCGGGTCCGCAGGTGTCGACGATGAACTACACGTCGGTCGTGCTGGGCGGAGTGATGTCGCTCGCGATGGGGTGGTATTATTTCCCGGTGTACGGCGGTGTGCACTGGTTCCGCGGACCGGCGACGACAGTGGAGGACATGAAGGCCCCGATGGAAAAGGTGGAGCCGGTGGGGGACGAGACGCAATGAACTGTTCCTTCTTTCCTCCCTCCTTTTTTTTCTTTCGAGGGTTTTACGGGAACGACGTGCGATGGTGGACGGAATGGCGTCTTACTTCAAACTACCTGTTGGGTTGTCTTGCATCGTAGTATCGTTGCATTGAGAAAAAAAAAAGGAAAGTCCTCGTTGGAGACGTTTCTTTCATTGGGGACCTAGCGATCAATTCCATTCAGCGCGTATCTAGAACAGAGTCGTAGAGTGACATTTGATCAAGTTGGTTGCGACGATGGTGTTTCGGTCGTCAAACCCACCAGGCCCATTTGGAGGAATGCTGCTCCGACAGAAGCCGGGTTTGCGTCTCCCCGGAAGGTCGAGGGTTGCACAGAAACTTTTCGGCAAGGGGGTTCACGAAACCGTACGTGTCCGACGCGAGGCGGGGGCGGCCGGGCATCTGCAACAACGTAATGTGTTGACGACGTCGCGCTTTGTTCGCTTGCAACCAAATGAAATGAATGGAATTGCTGATTAGTAAGAGCTGCTGAACGACTCAAACGCTCAAGGTGTGCTGATTCGGATCCTGCGCGCCGAGAAAGAACTTTGGGCTACGAGCTGCTCTCGTTATGTTGACTCGTGCCAGTGTTGAGAGGGGGCGCCGATCGGCGTGATGAAGAGGAGCGTCCGAAACGCACCTCGTCTTGGCAAGAAACCCCCGGATAGCAACCGTTCTGCGAGGATGTCGATGATCCGAAAAAATGCGTCGTGGAGTCCAGCCACATCACCCTCGGGCTGGCGTTAGCGACAAGTAGGGGGGACCACGCCCAATCACACGGAGATTCAGAGCCGCGCGTCTCAGGCAGACTCGGACACAGACCGACGTCAGAGACCGAGCACGTCGCCATCGGACTCAGGTCGTCGTCAGGCAACGGAGATCGGGTTGGGTCGCAGGAAGATACGGAGGGGGGACCCTGGTCACCCGGTCGGCGAAAAGCGACATGTCTGTGAATGGCACGGGCGTCGTGTTTTGGAGTCCACTTCCGCTCCACGTTCGTCATCATGCCATCATGCTCCAATCGCGAAGCCCACTGACGCTGCCGCACGTGGCTGTCTCGTTCAGTCAACCTCTTCGTTCTCTCAAGCTCGAAGAAAAAAATCGTGCGGTGCGAGGGAAATAAAGCTCATCCGGACAACTTCAAGCGAGATTGGCGTCACTGAAAGCGACCATCTCGCCGTTCCCTCGACAGAATTCATACAGTGGATTGTCGAGGGGTGCCCTGCTTGTCAAACAGGGGCAGTTACACCACCAGCGGGGCATGGAGGGGCTGTGAAAAGTGACAGTGATCGGCCACGTCATGCAGATCGCGAATCTGGCTTCATATACGGAGAAAATCCAACGTTGCCGTCGGGAACGAGTAAAGAGAAAAATGACATCGGGTGTACGCAAAATATTGAGCGGCCCTGCATTATGGCCACAGCCCCATGGGGAAGAAGGGTCGACAGAGAAAGGGGGACCCCCTGGAAAAGCCAGGTCGCTGCTGCGCACCGGGGTTGGAGACGAAAGGGATGAGATCACGACCCGAGACAGTCCCAGCAAACAAGCTGGCGAGACATTCCCGCTCAGATGGATGTCAACGCTCGTACGCGCGTCTTGCATTTTCACAACTTGGCCTCCGACCAAGGCGTTGCGCTCGCCAATCGAATGACATGCCGTCAAAGGTGTCGCGTATCGCTGTGGTCACGGTATCGGTGTAGGCGGGGTGCGTGGGAAGGATCTTGGTGGCGGCGAGGGTGTTGGTGTCGAACTCGCCCGGCTGGAGGATGCAGATCTAAAGTGGTGGGACCTGCTTTGATGTTCCATTCCAGCGGGAGTTCTCTTGAGAGGGATTCCGTGAAACCCTCGATGGCTAAGCACGTTCATGTCAACGTTGTCCGATCAACTCGACCGACGGAGGCGTGGGGCGATGCTCACCGTGCTTAAGCAAACAGCGCCGAGGCTTCTACACGAAATGTCCACCCACGTACCTCGCACTGTAAAATGCCAGACCAGGCGGCGCAAGAAACCCCGGACGTCGAACTGTTCTGAAAGATGATGCCCCCCTTTCTGGGGGGATTCACCTCCCTGCTTCCCGACTCACGCGGTCCGCGGTCCGCCCCAAAAGTTCACCTTGAACAGTGCCCGGGCGTCTGCGTCGGACGTGCCTTCGACTTCGCCAAGCATGGCATACCCGGCGTTGTTGAACACGACGTCGAGGCGTCCAAAGACGTCCTGTGTGTAGGTAAACGTAGCCGAGATGTCATCTGGACGGGTGACGTCGAGGCGAAGGAGGAGGAGCCAGGAGGGAGGGTAGAGGGTGGCGAGATGGGCGAGCGCAGAGGGTGTACGAAGCGTGGCGACGACGATGTCGCCCTTGCGGAGGACCTCCGTGACGGCTTTCCCAAATCCGGAGGACGCGCCGGTGACTGTGGGACGGCATGACGGGTCGGTGGGTGGTCTGGCCGGTCGGGTACTCACCCAGCCAGACTCTCGGAGGGTCCATGACCGTTATCGGGAGGCTTGGAGACACGTTGCGCACGGCCCACGCCATCACAGGCAAAGTTTGCACCGCCCTGTTACACGCACCAAGGGTAGCAGAACTAGTCAGGGTTTATCAGACCTTTGGCGGGGGGCAAGCCAATACAGTTGGTCCAGCCACGCAATGTGTGCCAGGGAAGCAGACGCCTGGGAGCAAGTTTCAGATGACGACATGGCGAACTGTGAATGGACACGTGACCATGTGGGACTTGGAGGTGTCTGATGGCCCTTCGAGTTCGGTGCTGCCATGTTCCGAGCGCGTCCCCGCATCTCAGTCGCGAGCGTCCTCGCCAGGCCACGGGCAAGAGCGTTTGGTTGCAGGAATGCCGGCACTCGAACCCGCACCCTGACGAGCACCCCCGAGCCTCGCTGCGGTCCGACCCACCCCAGCCCCACCCAGGGCGCAATCCGTAGGCTTACGGCCGCAGCAGCCACTTCCTCCGACACCGTCCCCTCAGAACAGCTCGGATTCGTTCCAGACCAGCACGCCACGACTGACGTGCCCGTCGCCAACGCGGACGACCACAAGGTCGCCATTCTGTGGGCGCCCCAGGACTGGTCGCGATTGTACGTCCACCCGACCCGATTGCGTGACCCGGATAGCCTCACCCTGTGATCCAGCCACCACATTTGGTTGCGGGACCATTGTCGGTGTCCAGATTGTTTTCACCCCGTCACCAAGCAGAGGCTGGTGAACACGTTCGAGGTGGCTTGCCAATGCTGCGTTGGGTGCCACGGCCACTCATGGTGCGCGGGTTCTAGATCCCCCCGGATATCAAACCACACAATGTGCACTCTTCGGCAGAGGGCCTGGAAGTCGTCTGTGCGTCGCTGTCGCCACTGGCGTGACGAGATGGACTGATGGGTCGATCGACACTAGGGCCTGCGCCTGGCGCGGCATATCACTCTTCGTTTTATCCGTGGTCGTGGTTGAGAGCGCATACATACGACCCGCCGCGCGAGTCACGGTCCACGTTTGGCGAGTCGGTATTTTTGTGGCTCGGCAGGTGCAGAACACACTATCTTACGGACAGCCCAGGAAGGTACTGTGGGGGGCAAAGATTGCCAAATCACCACCGACAGTGTCCTATGCAGCCGTGATGGACGAGGGCGACGGGGGACTGTACCGATGGCTATCCAACATAGTAGGTGTGGGCAGCGGAGGACGAGGAAAGTGCAGCTGATGCGCGGACAGGACCGGTTCGGATTCTGCTTCGTATCTGGGGTTCCTGACACACCAGAAGCGACGGAGGAGCTGTCGAAGCGGATTGGGTTCATCCGTGAGACGCAATGTAAGTCAGCCTTCCTTTCCGGGAGGATGCACGATAGAGCGGTCGAATGCAGACGGCAAGTTCTGGGAGTTTACAGCAGACCTTTCCAAAGGGGACACGGCGTATACCACGATGGCGCTTGGGGCACACACCGACAATACGTACTTTGTTCGTCCTGGCTGCAGCTGGGCAGTACCGTGACTGATTCGGGGACAGACGGATCCATGCGGGCTCCAGCTCTTCCATCTTCTCTCTCACACCGAGGGTTCCGGCGGGGTCACGTTACTCGTGGACGGCTTCTACGTTGCTTCGCTACTCAAGGAACTGCACCCCGACGCATACGAGCTCCTGTCGCGGATTCCCATTCCTGCGCATGCTGCGGGGGAAGTGGGTGCACTGTACCAGCCGAGTCCGCCCAACGGGTACCCACCGCTGCGGCACGACGGGGTGAGCGGCGAGCTCGTGCAAGTGCGGTGGAACAACGACGACCGGAGCGTCATGGACCATCTGGACGCCGAGTCGGTCGGACCATGGTAAGCGGCGGTGTTGGGTCCCGCGCGTGGCTGATGTGATCGGGGCAGGTACGACGCAATCCGCAAGTGGCACGCGCTGTTGACGGACCGCGACTCGGAATACTGGGTGCAGCTGGCGGCGGGGACGGTGCTGAGCGTGGACAACCACCGGGTGCTGCACGGGCGGTCTGCGTTTAACGGGCGGCGGCGGGTGTGTGGGGCGTACATTGGCGTGGACGAGTACCGGTCGCGGCTGGGCGTGCTGCGGGAGCGGGTGAGGGGCGCGGGGCGGAGCGTATGGAGCGCGGGGCTGTGAACAGGGGCCGGGGCCGAAACAGAGCGGAGTGCAAAAGGACACAATTGGCAAAAGAGCGGGGGTCTATATCACGTGACGGGGTGTCTGGATCATGTCACCTGACGCGGGGTTTGAACGAATGATTGAACTCTAGATGTGGGGTGGCCGGGGTCCGATGGCTATTTGTATGGACCCGTTATCGTCTTGCACACGACGAGTCTCCGTCGTCAGCATGGCCCTCCCCTCCTATGGCGTCGTCCCGCCCGACCCCGCCAGGCTCGCCCACGTCGCGCCCGGCATCCCCCTCCTCCCCACCCACACCTTTGCCCGCATGCACCTCGACCAGCTCACCGCACACCCCCCCGACTCCGTCCTCTTTCCCTTCCTCCATGGCCTCGACGGCGACAACGAAGCCCAGTCCATGTTCTTTGCTTCCTCCGGCGCACACCCCGCAGCCATGGTTCGCGACCCATCCGGTCGCGTCCTCCGTCCTCCCCGCTACAGGGGTCTCGTCTGGGTGCTCTGCGACGACGACTTTGACGCTCCCTCCTCTCCCGTCTCGGACGACGCCGAGTATGACACCGACTCGGACGACTTTTCCGAAGACGATCACGACCTCGAAACGACCTCCCCCGACCATGGCGCCCCCATGGACCTCGACCCTACCCCCTCCTTCATGCACCCCACTACCCTCCGCATATCCACCGCCGACTCCAACGCAAGCACAAAGACGTCCATTCCATCTCCCAGCGCTCCCCTTGATATCGTATACAACAGTGTCTCTCACGATCGCAGACCTTCCTCTTCGTCCTCCAACTCGTCGACGGACGCCTCTTCCTTATCCGACTCCCATTCTGGATCGACGAGCGCCACCTCCCTCCCTTCCCCTTGCTCAGCTTCTCCACTCGAGACCGCTTCCTCACTCGGATCTACTCCAGGTACGTCGCCCCATCCTTCGTCCCCATCGTTCGTGTCCAACCGGCTTCCAGCCCTCTCCGCTCCTGGCTACAAACCCCGAAGGTGTCCCATCTTGACTTGCACATTTTCCCCTTCTCAGCTCATACAGCCTTGCCCTCCCTCCCGTTCCTATGATTTCCACAGTTGGGCTCGTGGCGACACCACAGCGCTCGAGATCGACTGGGAGTTCAAGCCCGCCAAGGTGCCCGACGGAATCAGCTTGCGAAATTTCGGCATCCAAGTCGTAAGTCTTATCGCCTTGTTTACTCACCCACTTGCAAACTCCCAAGCAGCCTCTCTACACCTCTATCTCAGACATTGTCATATACTCCCCCAAGGGCCCCTCTCCCGCCGCTCTCAGAGTCGCAGCACGGTTCAAGAAAGCCGTCGAAAAAAAGAGGCGAGAACGATTGGAGAGGTGGGTCCAAGTCGGCTTTCACTGTGAACCAGACGGGCAAGAAGACCAGGATCCACACTCGACCCCTGAGGCTTTTCTCAAGTATGGCGTCTATATGCTCGATGCCAACGCAGAGCAGTTGGAGCGTGACCTGCCCTGGCTCATCGTCAAGAAAGATGGTGCATGTGGCGGTGATTGCGAACACACTGGCCCAGCGCGAACCGAGGTCGTGCGTTTCCCTCATGGGGTGACGCATGGTCTCACAGAGGCGACCGACGGGCGATTAGTCGGCGAACTCGAAATCGAGGCCAGGCTGGCACAAGAACAAGCCGAGCGTGTGTATCCATCTAAGCGGCCCCGCATCGATTCTGTTACTCCATCTGACCGGTCGTCCACGAACGCGCGCATACACAGATGCAAGCGTGCGAACACGATCGATTTTGCACAACGCGAAAAGGACGAGATGAGGGATCTCACTCGTGCTTCTGAAATCCTGACCGTGTGGGGTAGTGATGACAAAGACCTGCAAGCGGTATGCGTCCTCCTCTTGTCTTCAGTACCCTGCTTATGCGGGGTGAAACAGGACGAAGCTTCTGGAAGCACCACGGCGACATATTGGAATCCAAACGCCGGGCAGGTGTTCCTAGGGAATGTCAATGACGTTCCGGTGTGGAAACCCCCTCCCAGGCGAAAAGGTCACGCACAGCCCCAATCTGGCCCCGCCTGGGCCCCTCACCCGACCAGCTCCGCATATGTTGATCCATTCGCAGATGCCTACAGCGCTTATGATTCCGCGAGGCCTTCTCCGTTCAATATAAACACGAATGACCCCTCTTATGGTCTTGGTTTTGATATCTGCATTGAATGTCACGAGCATGCTCCACTTCCGTCGCTAGCTCATGTGAGAGCTGCGGAGGAACATGTGCGGATGATGGAATTGGAATGGGTCCAAGAGTGGCGTCGGCACTGGGAACAGCAAGGTTCGTGTTCGTGCTTTCCCGCCTATCCTTTCAGAATCGGAGACACCAGGTGCTAATCTCTCCCAGGCACAATCCCACCTCGTCCACCACCGCACCCTTCTGCCATCATTCATCTTCCCTTCCCCAGCTCCCCACAGGCATCACATGCAGGGTTGAATGCACTGTTTCCCGTGCTTAGGTTTTTGGAGAGAATGGTTACGCCAGGAACACTGGGATGTTGGACGAGTGTGAGTCCCAGTGTGGGAGGTGTGACCGGAAATGGGATACCCGAAAAAGGACAAACACTACCCTCGCCGTGGCCATCCGTACCAGAGACTGGCGAGAGCACGAATGGTTCGGTCACACCTCACAAACACGCACTCAAGGGCATCATTCACGAATACCCGACCGAGGTTGAGAAAAATGATTTGGACGACGGGACGACCCTGGTACCCCCAACCTACCGACCCCGTCCGCTGAAAGTGTTGTTATACTCGAGCGATGGCTACACCGAATCGTCCGTTCCTGCGCTTTGTTTGCTGATGGCTGTAAAAAGATTGAGTCTACCGGAAGCGTATTTGGAGATGCAGGTTGGACTCTGCGCCAGCGTCTAGATGCGTTGACTGACTCGCCCTAGGTTACTAATCGCCGGTCCTTCTTTGTCTATCAATCCGAGGTCGCGCTATTAAAAAAGGTTGAAGCTCGATTGAGTGTAGCGAACATCTCGCTCCGCTCACGATACCCGGATATCCAACGAGGACTTTCTGGGATGGCTACACCAGCAATCGACTGCCTTACTCCTAGGATTAATATTAATGGGCACCGACCGCATGCGTCGACCGTCAACTATGGCTCGACTACACCTATCGTGTCTCTGGCGAACGTATCAACCCCCGCAAGGCAATTAGGGCGACCACGGGCGAACACATTGCCGTCATTTATATCGGATCACCAAACGTGGTTCGATGATGCGAGATTTGATGGGAGTTTCCCAAGCCGTGTGCTACCGTTTTTGTATCTTGGAAACTTGTACGTCGTTCCGTGCGTTACGAATAGTGGCCTGTACTAAACATGGACGCAGGAACCACGCTGCAAATGTATACATGCTTCATGCTCTTGGAATTACGCACGTCGTCTCCGTAGGCGAATGTGCCCTAGTACCCCCACCTCAAACACCCGCCTCTGCTTCTCCGTGCCATCCCTCACAAACATGCCCCATAAATGCCACGACGGCACACACTGCAGGGCCAATCCCCGTAAATCAAGGTTCACTCTGGATTGAAGAACGGGAGGGACGAATTAAAGTTCTCGATATCAAGGGCGTGTGTGATGACGGAATTGACACGCTCGAACCACAACTCCACCCCATCTGCACTTGGATCGAAAAGGCGCGTCTCGCTGGTGGTCGAGTGCTGGTGCACTGCCGCGTGGGTGTGTCCCGGAGCGCGACGGTGACGATCGCGTACGTAATGCAACACCTTGGGTTGAGTCTAGTCGAAGCGTATCTGGTCGTGCGGAGTCGTCGGTTATCGGTGTTGATTCAGCCGAACATGCGGTTGTTGTATAACCTGCTAGGGTGGGAGGTAAGATTGGCAAGGGAGCGGGCAGGCGGGGATGAGCAACGGTTGAGGGAGGAGTTGGGGAGGGCGTTGAGCTGGCCCTATTTGGCGAGGGAGGTGCATGCATTGAATGAAAAGTACCTTGGCTGAAGAGCTGGGTGTGTGTTTCTTTTGTTGTTGTTTTTTGGCTCTCGCGTTCTCTTGTTGTCTTTCTGGCCTGATTCTTTTATGTTTTCTTACCTTTTTTTTTTTCGCTGTTTGTGTCCCCCCGAGACTTGAGGGTTGTACAGCCACGTTAGCGTAGTCATCGCCTT